>VZSE01015422.1:323357-381448 GCA_013398275.1 Promerops cafer | reverse complement strand
GCGGCGTGGGGAGAAGTTGCTTGCCGCGGAGTTGTGGCGCTGCGGGGCCGCGGCCGGAGCTGCAACAGGCGCTGCCGCCCGCCCCGCTCCGCTCCGCTCGGCTCCCCCGCGCCGCCGCTCGCACTCAGTGGCCTGAGTCACCGCCCGGCACCGGGCGCGCTCACACTTATGGGACACTCACTCACACTCACACTCTCACACACACACTCACACTCACACACACACACACACACACGCACACACACTCACACGCGCGTGGCGCACACACACACATACAGGCTCTCCCCCTTGCACACGCGCGCACCGATCCTTGACATTTTTCACATTTTTTGTTGGTTGGTTTTTTTTTGTTTTTTTTTTTTTTTTCCCCGCGGGGAAGCAAGCAAGCCGGGGAGCAGCCCCGGGCTGGGCGCAGAGGCTCGCAGCGCTCAGCAGCCATCCCCGGGCGGCCCGGCCTGGCGCGGAGCTCCGCTCGCCGCGCTGCCCCCAGTTTTGCCTCCTTCCCCTCGCTTGTTTTCCTCTAAAAGATGAAAGAAGGAATGTCCTTTCTCGCTGCTGCTTCTCCTCCAGAGCTGCTGCTGCCGCCGCTGCTGGTTAATTGCACATTCAAGTGGAAAATTTTCGGGAGTCAGCAGAAACATTGTATCCAAAAAAGACAAAGTCGCAGTTACAGCAACACCGAGGAGATTGTCCCTGGAAAACTTCCTTTCGGTAGGAACCGCAAGTTTTGGGTTTTTTGTTTTTTTTTTTCTTGGTTTTTTGTTTTTTGGTTTTTTTTTCCCCCATTTCTCGGCGAGGTTTTGAAGAGCTCCATCGCACAGCTGTCCCCGGCGCTGGTGCGGAGGGCCGGTGGTAGCCTTTGTTCGCAGAGGAGCGCTTTCAAAGGAAGTACACTTCCAAGGGGGAGGGAAAACTTATACAGTGCGCCTTTTGTACCCAAATTAAAACAAAGCGGCCCCTTCCACACAACCAAACAAAAACAGCGAGGCGAAATAAAGCGAGAGGAGGGGGGAAAAATCTGTTTTCACCAAGGAAAAAAGTTTTTGCTCCTGCCTCTGTTAAGCACGGTCCTAGTCGTGATTTTTCTCCTCTTGAAATCTGTTTTAAGTTGAACGGTGTTACCAGTATAAAAATATTTATGAAACAATGAAATACCAGCCACCCACGTTTCTCAGGAGAGTTGTTAACTTATTAGAAACAAGTGCCTGCCTTTGATATGAAGAAATGAAAAGTGACCTCCAGAAGTGCTGGAAAGTTAGGGAGCAGTTCTGCCCTGTGCTCTCTGAATGTAAATGGCTCCCAGTATTTTTTAACTGCTCCTTTCTAGGCAAGAAAGGCCAAGAACCATTAGATTGTACTGGTGTTTTCTGACTTAAAATAGCGTTTATAAGAAATGTAAGCTGAAATGGCAGAGCCTCCGGGAGAAAAAGTACATATGCAGCTGTATTCCTGTATTAGCAGGAGCATATTTGCTTTCTCTTCATGCTGATAAAGTTTGGAAATGCAATCTTGCCAGTTAGCGGTTTTACAGAGCTGGGTAATGGCAAAGTTGGGAGCTGTATGGATAACATGCTGCTCTGCCTGGCTGCATGCTCAGTTATTCTGCAGCACATCTAATATGGAAATCTCTGTGGGAATGCCTCTAACAGGGAAATTCATGTAAATAACTATGTGCTACCTGCAATTGAATATGAAAACAAAAATGATTATAATTACATTAGTATTTAATTTAAAATTATGTAGGGTTCTTCTTACAATGCTAGATTGGGAATGTGCGTCTGTAATGTATGATGTATTCTTTCTCTATAAATAGTTGGGGAATACCATTACAGAATATTAGATTGTAGTGATGGTAAGATGGTGCTATTAAAAATGACACAGACCTGGATATTAAATTACTTCTGGGGGTGGGAGGGAAGCTTGCATGTTTGTTTGTATGTGAACATATATATTTTTATATACACACATACACACACGCAGTTTCTTTGGGAATAGAAATACAGGAATTAATACAGTGGATGTTCTTGAAACACAAAACTGAAGATTTTATATTTGGATCACATTCTGAAGTTGCAAGTTTTTAAAATCAACTTTTTGAAATTATTTTCATGAAGGGTAAACATTTCAGAGGTGCGTTTATTTTTCCACCTTTGTGCGAAAACATGTATTTTCACACTACACTGGTGTTTAATTAGGTCATAAAGCGTTTTCTATACCAGTAGGGATAATTCTGTATTTTGTTTGCTCCGGGTTTTTATCAGCTGACCAAGCAGAAATTTTGAATGCAAAGGATTTCTTTCAAATTTTCTTCTTAGCAATCTAGAAATACCTTTGGAAAGTACTTTATTGCTAAACACCTTTGGTGTATTTTGAGCATCAATCCAGCCTGTGCTGCTTTGGTGAAGTGAATATTATTGGCCTTTGCAGCCAGGAGAGTGGAACAACAGCTCTTGAGGTTCAAATTGTGGTTTTATATTCTCCACAATTTCTTAGCTGGTGCTGAGTGGGGTGTAAGGAGCACTGAAGCAAAGGAAAAATGTTGATTTGACAGGAGTCTTAGTAAAGACAGGGTGCGCTTAAAGGAGTTTTAATTAAACAGCTAGAAAAGAACAGCAGAAACTTAATTACGAGGTAGCCCCAGCCGTGAGTGTCCAGCTGAGCAATGATAGCGTGTTGTGATGTGTGGGGATGTGTGAGTGTGTGTGTACTGTGTTTGGTGTCACTTGGAACTAGTGGGTTTTTGTTGTTGCTGCTGCTGCTGGATGCTGTAGTGGTTTTGGATAGTGTTAAAGTGGTTTCTGGGCTTTGTTTGTCCATGCCTGAAAAAGTTAAGTTCAGTTGAGTCACATGCTGAGGAAAAAAACCCATTTCTTCCTTTTTTTCTGTTTAAGCTGCCTTTGTGGTAATATTGTAAGCAAACTTTCAAGGTATGGTACAGGCAATACAGGAATAAAAACTTCTGGAGCTGTACAGAAATACTGGCATCTTTCATTTCAAAAAAAAAGGGAAAGGTAAAAACATGCAGTCGTGTATTATGGTACAGCTGTCAGTTTTCAGTCTGTAAAGTCGGATAGTTACACTGCTGGAAGAATTGCACCAGAAGTAATCTGGTTTTATTAGAAGGTGCCTAAGACTGTTCCCAAAACATGGAGATTTACTGTACAGTTCTGGATGTGTGTGTCTGGGAGAAGGTTACCTTCAAACCTGTTATGAGCACATGATTTCTTACTGGATACATACCATATATATATAAAAAAAATATTTTAAAAAAATTATATATATACATCACTCATTCTAGCTGGTATTTCCTCATGTCGTTAATATTAACCCTGTACCCCTCCGGAGATGGTTTAAAAGCTGTCTTTCTGTAGTGATTCCATTTATCTAAGAAGAAAATATTGGCTGGATCCAATCATTGCTCAGGTTAAAGTGACCAGGATGACTCATAGGAATAAACATTTGCTGGATCAAATACTAAGATATTTACAGCATATGCTTTATGTACATGGTTAGTGTGATATTTGGTGTCTAAAGAAGGACATCTTTGATTTAAAAGAATATTGATTTGACACACATACTTTTTAAAATTTCTGCTCGGGGCTTATGTTCTGCTTAATTTGTAATCTGCCTAAGACTTGAAGGCAAATTTCTATTAACAGCTGATCATTCATTCCATTCATAGCATGTGCAAATATGAGGTGAGGGCTGACTTCTTAGAAATCTGGTCTAAATTCAGGTTAATTCCATCAACTTCATATGGCCTGTTGCTGGATTACATTGGCTGTAATTCAGGTGCAAATTGGCCCTTTAAAAATGATTTTGAAGTTCTCAGCTCATCAGAGGGACCTACCTTCTCATGAGAGAAATAGTCCTTTTTTCTGGGATCTGAGGTTTATTTCTGTTGTGTCACTGTGTTGCGCTTTGCCATTAGTGCTTGCCGCAAGCAGGGATGTTTTATATTCCTAAACTGCAGTCCTTTGCTGTTAAAAAATTATTTGAATCTCAACAAAATTTTAGAACTTTCAGGAGGTAAATCATCTCTGTGCAAGCAAGGGCTGTTATAGGGTTCGTGGCAGTTTGTGCAAGTGCTGTGTAATTTAAATTGTATCCTGCGATATATGAACAGATTAATGGCATTATTAATTGTAAAGCTGTGTAAAACTGACTCTAAGCTGTGCTGAAGACAGTTTTAGAAAAAAATCTCTGCAATAAATTCCCACTTTATGACCATATCTTGCTCTCTGTTCTTGGACAAAACTGCTTTTGACTTTTGCAAGTGGAACAAGGATGGAATAATATTTCCTGGAATAATTTTGTGTTTGGTTTTAATGATTGCTCATTTCCAAAACAGAAGAGAGTGAAAAGTTGCAGACTTAAGTCCTTTGAGGCAGCAACTTCAAATCTGCTCCTCAGATCTGTCACATAAAATTCAGCTAAGTGTTTTCTGATTTAATACAACAAACCTCTCGTTTTTGTATGAAGTCCTGATCCCACTGCAGTCACTGTGAGTTTCATCTTGTTATTGGTAAAGCCAAAATTTCTGTCTGTGTTGATGCAGATTCAGGAACTTTTGTACTGGATCAGGTTATTAATGTTCCACCAGAATTATATTAATTTCAAAATACAGGGATTGAAGTCAAAACCCAGCTTCTAACAACTAACTGGAGTTATTCTACCCAGGAAGTCTCAAAGAGTACCCCATCATGCGCTTTGTGCTCTCATTTGTGGGGTGAATTTTTGTACATAGGTCCAGGACATGGAAATCTGCGGAGTGTGTGAAGGGTTTGCAGTTGCTTGCCCGGTTGGCGCAGGGCTGTGACCCCATTTCCTGGTCCCTCCAGCCTGTGCCTGGCTTGTCAGAGGCAGCCTGTTTTAGTTTGGCTCCTGTCCAGTCCAAGGTATCACCTACAACTTTTTGTTCTTTGTCTTCTGCTCATTGTTTACTGGAACAATGTGATTATTCCCCCTGCATCCTGCGGGACCTTTGCAACGGCCTTCTTGGATTTCTAGCTCTTGTTAGGTTTTCCCTAAACTTTCGGGTCAGAGCCGGTCTGTGTGGCAGCAGGAGCACACGAGCACAGAATCTAAGTTTATTTGCTAGCAGGTCAGGAGGTAGAATGTGAAATCATGTGTGGGGAGGGGGAAGGGAAGAAAGTTTTGGATTATGTGTAAAACTATTAAAATGCTATTGACTGGGAATCTAAAACAATGACGAGTGCTGTTGTTTTTACAGATACATGAGCTGAAAACTGCTGCTAATGATGGGAAATGTTAATTATGTGAGAACATATTGAACTTATATTCTCTGGCATGAACTTTTTTAAATGCATCAACTGTGCTGCCTTTTATGCGCACAGCTTTCTAATTATCATAATTCAGTACAGCTCTGGCTTTTGGAAAGCGTTCAAGTGCAATCTTAACTTAACACGAAAGGAATTGTTTTTTTTTTAACTGAGAATGTTCAAGAACAATTTGAAAAGACAATCTAAGAAAGCTGCATACTTAGCTGGGTATAAGTCAGAAAATAAATATGTTCCCATAACTGCCTATCAAAGCAGAACAGATTATTAGAACAAAAAGTTATCTATTTTTTTGATTATGTCTTTCACACTCCTACAGACCACAGCTAAAAGCACATTTTCATAATTGAATATCATAGACAGACTTACTATATATTGATTGACAGTAGTTTTTGTCAGTTTTTGAAATGATTGAGTAGATCACTGTGTTATGAGAAGATTTTTTTTCTCCTCAAATAGTAAGATTTATTTTTTTAAATAAAGCAGGAAGACAACTTTCATGATACTTTTGGTACTAATGTGTTTCTGTAACATATTCAAGTCCCCTTGCAAATTGTGCTTACTGGTCAGTTTTGCTTGTCTTTGTAGAGCTTGAGGAGGGTTGTAAATATCAGGTCTTTCTAAAGTACTTAGAAGTGGTTTGGGTTTTATTTTTTGTTGTTACTTTTGTTTTGGTTGTGTTGGTTTGGTTGGGTTTTTTTTGAGGGAAAAGTAAATTTCATGTAACTTGCACTTGAATTGTCCTTTCAAACATTTTTTTTTCCATATGTGATCAAATTGCTGTTTTCCACATCACACACTCCCCATCATTTTTTTGTCTCTTCCGTTACTACAGTACTTGCTACATTTCTGAAATGCAAAGAAAGCCCCAGTGAAACAAAATGACTTCATTTGAGCTGGCACTTAAGAGTAGAATTCACTTCCATAGTGCTGAAATAAAAGAAGCCAAGTGTTTTAAATAGCCACTCCCCTAGGCCAGAGTGTTTTTAGAAAAGCTCATTGTCTAGATTTGAGCTGTAGCAGTATGCCTGCCTCTGTTAAATCTCCTGATCCAGACAGCTTGATTTCTAAAGTCGACATCTGGTTTGCTCTTTGTTCACCTGTTTAAAAAAAAAAAATGTAAATAGGCGAGTGTGCCATTGCCCTAAAGCTCTGCAAAAAAAATAAAAATGCTGTTGACAGTTTGTCAAATAGTGCTTCCAGTCTAAAACTGCAGTAGCCTATTGTTATGCCAGCAACAGGCAACAGAAGTTGTGGCACCATATGGCCAGTATATGCTTCAGATAAGCTATCTGTTAATTTAGCTTATCAGTAGTGTTTTGATATGCTACGTGTTTGAATCACCAACCAGTGTGGCCTTGGGTACTTCTGGTGCCAAATTATTCCTTAATATTATAGTCATCACAATTATTCCCTTGGTGGAATCTCTCACCATTCATTCACCTCATGGTGCTGTGAACAGCGGTGCTTATTTTTGGAATGGTTTTTGGCATGGTTTGTTTGTTTTTTTCTTCTTTTTACATGGTTGTCTTTCTGTTGGGAGATTATAATTCAGGAATGACATTTTGGTTTTGAGGGGAGAAAATGTCAGACTTTGGAAGAAAAGGTAAATTCATAGAGCTTTAGGGGATTAAAGCTTCTGTTATGTGTATCTCAATTTAAAAAAAACATGGTGATCTTGGACAATAGTTAATGGGAGAAAGGAAATTTTATTCATACCTAATCTATCACCAATATCAGTGCATACTTTTTTTCTGTCCTAAAGCTAGTTTACAGTTTAAAATAAAAAGGCAAAACTCTGTAAACAGTTTCATTTTCCACATCCCTGGTTTTACCTTCATTCTTTCAAAAAAATTAACCTTTAAAAGAGTCGTGTCCCTGTACCTGCTGTCAGCTCATATTTGAAGATTTTTTTCCCCCTGCTTTTTCCACGATCAACTGAAAGCTTTGGAGTAGACTGGAAGAGTCAATGGAAGTTCCATTATCTTCCCCCTAGCCCTGCCTTTCTTTGGGAGTAATTATTTTGTTGCAGGGGAAGTTTCCAGCCATAAATACTGTCTTCCATTCAGAGCCTCTGTAGTGTCCTTAGGGCTGGATGTGCCTGTGCTGCTCTCTGACCTTGCAGCACATTCCTGTGTCTCCTGCCCCACAGGCTCAGTCTGGCTGTTCCTTGCAGGGCACCACAGCTGTCCCTGGCTGCCTGGACCCTCCTCTTTCCTTAGGAATACACATTCTTGCTCTTGGGCAGCACTTGGTTAAGCTGTCCTGCCTTCAGATCCATGTGATTTTTTTGTTTCTCTCCTTTTACAATACATCTTGCCAGGTCCTCCTTATCCCGTGTCCTCTGCTGCTGCCTACGGGCGTGGTGTCACTGTGGGGTCCCTTTGCTGCTGCTCTCAGCCCTTTCTTGCCCTGGATATTGAAAAGAAAGGGCCACTTGTACTTGTCATGCCTTTCACATCCAGATCCTTAATGACCAAGAAAAGGACTTAAATTCTCTCTCAAAGAAATTTTCAATCATCTTCTGAATCTGTTTGCTGACACCACTTTTTTTAGCAATGAGAAGAGGTCAAAGAGAAGTAAATTTTTCTCCATTTGAAGCAGAGAAATGTGAACAATTTGAGCAGTGTCCATTCTTTACCATTTCACTGAAGTCCACCCAGATGAGCTGCCTGGAAAAAGGCAGGAACTGACAAAGCACCCAGGGGCCAACTGGGTGGGCAGTGAAGTGAGAGATGAAGCTCTCACCTTGCTGCTCTGCCTCAGCTGATGTTGGCACCTGCAAAAAATGAGAAAGGCTCCTTGCCCTTGGCTTGGCATCTGAGGCTGATGGAGGGCTTCTGGTTTCTCTGCAGGGACATGAAATGTGTGTGTATGTCCACTTTGAGCTGGTTTGGGGGTTGCCCCCAAATTTTAAATCTGTTTTAAATTCAGATTTAGAGTTCAGGTCCATGGTGTAGCTCATGCAGTTTGGTGACAGTAGTGTTTTTTGGCTTCTGGCTCATTGCAGGTTAGACCTGTAATCTCGCATCCTGGTGTGATTAGGGGCAAGGTAAGCAAAGACCCTGGGAAAGGAGGGCTACTGAGCCTTTCAGCTCTCTGAGGCATGTGTGCATCTTCCCTGCGAGTTATTCCTAAGTGCTTAACTGTGAGAGGCAATTTTCAGTTCAGTAATGTATCTGGTTACCACCCATAATGAGTATGGCTGTCTTTGGATTGATGGCTCTGTTAAAACATAACAAATCTGTGTTTATTTAGTACCATAGGACACATCTTTCATATAGTTGTGAGGGTTATTTTGATTAAACTTCAGAGCCTGTGAAGTTTTCGTTTATTTGGCATCTCCTCAGCTTGGCTTAACTGGTGTTCCATTGGTTTCAGCCACTGCTTTGTGATAGGAAACGCACAGCTCCAAATAATGTGCATTTTGCTCACTAAATTGACTACTGCTTGTGCACAGTAATTTCTTGCTCTGCTTGTTGGCATATTTACTATATGCTTACTAAGCAGCTGTAAATAAGCATTTGAAGGGGCACATTTGGAAGACAATTTGAAATATGCAGCTTCCTATACAGCTTCACTTTACCCTCTAGCATTAGTAATAATTTTTGCTGGTGAAACAGTGACCCATAAATAACTTTATCATCCAAAATCTCTAAAAACAATATGAAGAAGTCCAAAGAGTAGTAGAATTATTATAGTTCTTTGTTGCTTGGAAAATTAACTAATATTCTGGCTTCTGAAATTTTGGAAACAAATTAAAGAACCCTTTTTTAGGTAGCAGGCTGCTTTTAATGGTTCTTCTGTATTAAGGAGAGTACAGTATTGTAGGTTATTTATTTCTGGGCATGCAGTACAGGGTGAAGAGCCTGCAATTCAGCTCGCAGTGCCTCTGTGCCCTGAGGTAAACTCTATTTCACAAAGGGAATTTTGATTATGGTCTACTGCTCTGTAGCATAGTGGAGGCTTCAAGAGGCAAGTGGTAAATGCTACCAAAGAAAAGCTGGACTGGAGCCACTGACGTCATCTAAGTAAATCTGCTGTAGGACTATAGCCATAAAATGACTGCCAGCCACGGAGCGCACTTTGGCCCTTTCTTGTCAAGTGTTTTAACTGCTGGTTTTTTCTTTGCTTTTCTTTTTTCTTTTCCTCCAAGCAAGATGCATTTTGTTTTCTTTTTTCCCCCCGTGCTAGTTGTGCACAAGAGCGAAATATAGAAATGCTAACATCCCCCTCCATCCCCACCACGCTGCACCAAGGGTGTGAGTGGCTGCAGCTTGCAGTTCAAAAATTAAAAAGTAAACCAGTACTTTTCCATACATGAGCCTGGCAGAATTCAGCTTCCATCACCAGCTATTTTTTAGGTGCAAGAGCCTGGCAGTTCAAGTTACAGCATACTGATGAGATTTGTGTTGTGGGCAAAAAGGGTTTTGATGCTCTGGAAGGCGTGCTTTCCTCTGGAAGAACTCAATGCATAAAAACGGCTGGGCTTGAATTCTGAATTAGCCCAAAATTCAGGGGTGTGTGTGTGAAAGCACTTAACATCCAGTGTTAGTCATTGCTTTACCATTGACCTCTGCAGTTTCAGTCACTCCTGAAACAAAACTTCCCCAACTGTTTGTTACCAGACAATCTTTGATGATACTTTCTGTCCACAGCTAAAGAAACCAGGTGCATTAACAATGGTAGCTCTAGGATTCACTGATTAGGGTGTAGCAGTCATACCTGTACCTAAGGGTATCTCTAAAAATGCATTGATATCCCAGCTGCTCTCCACTTGGATTTCAGCTTTGTCAGGACTGCTATGACAGTACTCAAGTTTTTGACAGTGGATTTTTAATTCAATGTCAACATTCTCTTAAAATGAATTTCTAGGATGTTTAACTCCCCATTTTTTATTAAACAGAATTCACTGTAAAACACATTAATAATTGTTAGCCCGTTTGTCCCATGACAATATTTGTTTGCTTGATTTATGTACTTCTTTTAAACTTTAAAAACTAAGCATCACTCTTTTTGAAGTTTGAGTCTTATGATCAGAAATATATTAAAACCAATATCTTATCCATGAATCATTAGATGAGTCAGTTCCTGAAACCACTACAAGCCTCACAGTTCTTGGCTTGGGCTGAAAGCAGGAAATCCAGGCTTCAATAACTTCCTTTCCCAGTACTGGCTGTAGCAGTGTTCGTGGTTAGTATATGCTGCTTTTGTAAGCAATAGGAAGATGTATGTCTGAGGAACAAAGCCACTCGAGTCAATTTGCTGAAACTGTTTATAATTTGTGGTCTTGATTTGAATGTCAGGCATATACTGCATTCTGTGCTGCAGTACATTTTCCAGCAGTCATATTCAGCATGTGAAATAAAGGGAACACATTATGGCACAATTCTTGGGCAAAACCCATCT
Source organism: Promerops cafer (assembly GCA_013398275.1). Lineage (NCBI taxonomy): Eukaryota > Metazoa > Chordata > Aves > Passeriformes > Nectariniidae > Promerops > Promerops cafer. The sequence goes on along the minus strand of VZSE01015422.1, from coordinate 370,739 downwards.
AATCAGTTTTCCAGAAAACACGAAGATATTTTTGTGAAATCATCCAACTCCTGAAGACTAATGGGAGTGAGAACTGAGCACATAGGAGTAAATTTAAAATGTTTATTTAGCAGTTACTTTGTTTTATGCCTGTGCAACAAGCTATTTTTATTCTGTTTCAATGCTCCAAAAGGGCTTGAAAAAAACCCAACCCCAACTTGGAACTTATAAAATAAAACCACATGATCTGTTTTCAGTCTCTTTTTTTTTTTTTTTTTTCAGTGAAAACTGTTTGCCTCCTCATAATCAAGGACACATTGATTGTCTCTGTGTCAGTGGAGCATTGTTGGCTGCAGAATCTCTTTTAAACTTGGAGTGCCTGTATGCTCTGACATCTGTGCAAGGGGTTGAACTATTTACCTTTTGGAGCTAATGGGGCCAGATTCAGGCTTGGTACAACGTTGATCTTATGTGTTTACACCTGGAAAGTGTTCAACCCTTTATGCTTTTCTTAAATATTATGAAAGATAGTTTGAAAGATAGTTATTATTTGGTTATTTATTAGTGTGAAAGATAGTTATTATTTGGTTAATTTAACTCTAATTAATTAGCAGCACATAAAGGCCAAACCACCTTCTTTAATTGTTCTTTTTATTCTTCCCCCTAAAACATCATTTGTTTTTAACAAACCAGGAAGAATAAGAGTACTGAGAGCAACAGATTAGTAGATACTACATTTAAAAAAAGGAAGCCTACTTTTGACAGGGTTAGTTAAACTGTATATGCAGTATTGGTTAAAAACAAATGCAGAGCTCTTCTTTTTAACAGGCAGAACTGGGACTTTTGGCATGACAGTGAGCATCCAAGCAAGCTGCTTTTTTGAATCTGAGGGATCAGGATTTCTCTCAGAATATTTAAAGGGATGCTAGTGGGGCATAAAGGTGCAGAGAGCATTTAAAGAAATCAAAACCAGTGTAACTGCTCCATGATTGCAATACTCAGCAGCAGCTTCTCTGGTACAAGAAGGTTAGAGTGATCTCCAAGTGCCTCCTGCTCTGCTTCTGAGGGCAAAGTTTTATGTGAGGCTAAGGAGTGAGTGCCTAGTTGCACCCCAGACACGCAGAGAGGTGTGCCATGGGGCTGTGCAGTGCAGAGCAGGATGGCCTGGGCTTAGCACAGTGGAGCTGCATTAACATGAGACTGTTTTGGGGGCAAGCTGGCCTGTCTCACCCTTCCTTCTCAGCCACGTTCTGACAAGGAGCATCTCTTCTTCTGGAAGATGCTTGCATCCCTGCAGGAGGATCCTGGGGAGGCATGCACCATTCCTTCCTTTCTCTGGGCTGGTTCAAGTGGTGCTTGAGTCACAGATGCTGTGCTAGAGCCCCAGCTGTTCGTGCACACAGGAGGAGAAGCCTTTCTCAGGTGTGTCCCCTGTGCCATGGGGAGCCAGATGCTGCTGCTCCAGGGATTGCAGTTCCAGGCATCACACCACCCATTGTGGATTTAACTTGCTGCATTGTAATTTACTCCTTGTAACAATAATTATAATAATTAACTTACTACAATAACAAGGGTGTTCTTCCCGCTGCTTCTGCTTGCTGATTTTGGGACAAAAATCTCGCTTCTTTCCCGTTTTCTGTTTGAGGGAAACTCTAAGCACTTGAGCAGTAGAGAATAGCAGTGCCTTTTCACGGCTTCAAAGCAAATGTAAAAAGCATTGTTCGTGTTTGTGATCATAAGAAGTGCAATTTTCTATTAATTAATGTTAAACAACAGATTGTTTAACACAGGGAAGAAGAACAAAGGGAAAAACCTTCAAGTGGAATAAGCATCTAAAATTTAGAATCAGGATATAGTTGTGCTTGATTTAATTTTTTCCCCTTGCAAAGAAATGTAAATTATTTAATATTGCTTTTCTAGTTGAACAGTCCTGAATTTGGGAATTGTAATGCATAAGATCTGGAGATACATTTTGATCAAGTCCATACACTTTAAATGTGTATGAACTGAACATCTTTGTGTTGCTATCGATCAGAGAGATGTCCTGCTGCTCTAATGTGGATTTTGGTTTTGGATTAGAAGCCTGGGGCTTTGAATTGCTTGCTGTCTGAAGACCAAGTCATCAGTGGCTAGTGATTGATTCATTAATTAAAATCAATTTAAATGGATTTGTAAGCCTCATGTAACAGATTATCTTATTAACAGCATGAGAAAGGCACTGTGATCTGCAAGGAATGTGTCTCTTTAGACAAAATATAGCACGATTTTATGGCAGAACTTAATGAATTGCTGTTGCTGTAAGTGATCTATGCAAATGGAAGAACCTTGCTTAAATCCTACATTAAACAGACTTTTCCTGTTGAACATGTTTTATTTTTTTAAAACTCCTCCAAAGTACTTGACTTTGTGTGTGTTTCTGTACATATTCATGGTCACAATGACACATCAAGTATTGTCAAGTTTCTGCTATATTCTGATCTTGGAGGTTTTTATTGTTTTTCTGTAACATCTCCCTTACCTCATTGAAAAATATCCACAATGATAAATATTATTTTCTAAATTACTGGAAACAAAATGACATAAAGAACACCTAATACTGTTTAATCCACGCTCTGCCTGCTCTGCAGTGCTGTCTGGAGGAGAGACTTTGGATAGCTGGAGGGGCCAGGTGGGCAGAGGGGACTTCTGGCAGAAGTGTTGAAGAGGTGGCAATAAAAGCTTCCCTGGCTGGGAGAGGGGAGGCTTGTCTGTCGTCTTTGCTTTTATTTTCATTCTTTTTTACATCAGGCTGTATAGCAAGTCATTGCAGGCACCTCTCTGTGTATCAGGCCTCAAGATTATCTAAGGCAAGGTGTCAGCAAAATCAATGGGAATTTTGGATTTAGTTTCAAACAGAGCAGGGTTGTTGCCTCTAAATCATAGCCTTGCCCACAACTTTTCAGTAATCTCAATACGATGTGTGCTCCATTCTGGTTTGCAACCCAGACTCCTTCAGGAAAGGAGATTTTTAATTGTGGGTGCTAAGTTGCAGCATCACTTCACATCTTCCTTCCCTAGCTTGTGCTCTCTTAAGCATTTGTGATTAGGGAGCGAAGTGAATTAAATTATGAGATCACTTTTGCATTATAATGAAGCTAGTTTCACTTCATTTCCTCTGCTGTATTGAAGAGATAGAAGAATCTATTATATCAACTGAAAAACTTTAATGAACTTCGTAGGAAAAGAAAACTCCTCACAACAAAATCTCAGCTATCACAGAGCCCTGAATTGCCTTGCAGATATCATCCATTCCATGTGTAGGCGATCCTTCAAAGGAAAGCATTATTGATGAGCTTTGTTTGCTAGGTAATCTTACTGTCATTGGCTGTAGAGATTAGAAATCTTTAACCAAAAAAGATGTGAAACTGGACTGACGTGGTAAACTCAGCTCTAACTGCATTTTGGTGAAATTAAATGCATTGCCTGAGATGTGAGGAATTTGTCATGGCGGGAAGCATTTTTCATTGCTTGTGGAAAATCAAACAAGGTGTTTGGGAGATGCAAATTCAGTAAGATATCACACTTTCATTAAAATACTGCACAAGGTCTTGACAGTGACCTTCAGTTTGCTCCATGGTTATGTCTTGGTACTCTTTGGGTTTTGACCTTAGTGGATTGGTGTTTTGCCTCACCATGCATGTGGGTGTGTTGCCAGCCAGCTGCCTATGAATTACTCCAGTAGGAAATTTGGATAACACCTTGGAAGTGCACAAGGATGGTGCCAACTATAAAAACAGCAGCTCTTGCACATGCATGCCTTCAACAAAGCCCAAGACACCTCCTGCACCATCCCTTTCCCTCCCCGAGTCTACAGCAGGTGCAGATGTGTGAGTGTGGTGGTTTGTGGCTGTGTCCTGCTGGGTCACTTGAGCCTGGGAACTTGGAAGCTGGCATTGGAATTCTGGGTGTGACGAGTTATTTCATCCTGGACGCAGCCCTTGAAACCAGGAAGAAAGTCTTCTTGCCCTGACTTCCATTAGCTCTTACATTAGCATGCCAGTTTGAAATTAGAGTAGTCATGCAACAATTATTTCTTTTGTGAACCCTTTGGTTTGGAAAGGAGCAAGGAGACTCTTCAACTTAGAAGAAATGTGCTGAGTTGCAGCATTTTCTTAGAAGAGAGTAAGGCAGATGTGCTGCTCTTGGCTGGGATGGAGTTAATTTTCTTTATCATATTGGTGTGGAGCTGTTTTGCATTTGTCAGCTGGGGTTAAGCCACAGCAGCATGACGTAAGTAGGATGTAGCCCCCTCAAAGCAGCAAACTGGCAGAGGGGTAACTCCAAGGTGGCAAACCTGGGCCCAGTACTGAGCGGGGTGTACAAATGTAGTCCTTTCCTTCTGCTGCTTCATCTTACACATCCAATCCCTCCATTGTAGAACCACAATTTCAATTAATTGACTTTCTTCAGTTGAATCTCTACCATGGAGTTCTGGCTAACAGGAAGAAGACATTGGTGAATAGCTTTTAAATAGCGTGCTGCATAACCCTGCCATTATGACTTCAGGGAATATTTTCCATTCTGCTTTTGTCTATAATGTGAATCTTGGTAACATTTGTCTTGTATTAAGGCTGCAAATATTTTTTTGTGTATGTATGTTGCAAACCTTGTGAAATGCTTTTTATTCTCACAAATTATAAATAGTTCAGTTGGCTCAACTATCCCTTTTGTAAGCACATGATTTTTTTGTAATAAGACATAGTTCCGGGGCAGTGTTGTACGACTGCAATTGAGTTGTACAGTAATAAAATTTCCATGGTGTTCTGTGAAGGTCAGCGGTATGCAATTAATTGCTGGACCCATGACAGGTGCTGAGTAGGAAGTGTTGTTGCCCTAGACACTATACATAATAGTTAAGCTCAGGGGTTAGTATTAAAAGCATGAAAGAGACATGATTCTCATTAACACAGAATTTGTGCTGATATTTGTTTCAACAATTCAGTTTGTATCTTCCATACTTGAGGGAAGTGTGTGTTCTGAAGCTTGGAAGATGGGAACCAAATTAAGAGGACTGTGTACTGAAATTATTGCAGAATTTTTGGTGCATGGTAAGCCAGCCTTAGCCATGAAAGTTTCTAGTTAGCAGTATATTCAGAGGAGACAGCTGTGTGCTTGAATGCTTTGAATGCTTCCAGAGGGAGATCCTGACCCCCACCCTCTGTGCCAGAATGAAAGTGAGTGGGCCTTAGGAGATGTAGTAGTTTACTTGGGAGAGGGTGAAGTTGTCATTAGCTGTGGGGATTCAGGTGAGGATTTGAACATCTCAGTCTTTTGAGTGCCCAGGTTACCTCTGAATGTTTTACACTGTGGCTGCCCTTTGCCGGCCTAGTGGAAATATCACTGGGCAAAGAAGGGGGAAAGCTTTGCTGGGTAAGGAAGAATGTATGTTTGAAAACTGCCTAATTTTACTGCATCTGCAAATTCTTTGGTTTTTCAGGCTCAGCACAGTATTTTCTGTTTTACTTTAGAATATTTAGAAAAACTACAAGAAAAAGTCAAAATGCTAATGTTTATTTTGCCTGTTTTTACAACCCAGGCCTGTGAATGCCAGATCCCATTGTATTTAATTCTGCTGCCATGCCATGAGGCTCACTTGGGGAACTGGAGAGCATTTAAAATAAACTGTGGTACATTGCGGCGTGTGAAACTCTTGTAGCACGCGTGTCATTGTGTGATGCAAACAAGGCATAATTGCCACAAGCACAGACTGACTGTTCTGCTGGAATAGGCCAGACTGAGCACAAAATGTCACAACTGTGAAGACTGGGTGAAATCTTGGCTCCAGAGGAGTCAAAGTCATAAATGCATGGAGTCTCCTCCTCTTGCATTTACACCTTTATTCACAAAGTCTTTTATAGAAGACTTTACTCACTGGCAAACTGAGTAAAAAAATTAAGGAAAAATCCAGTCTATTCAATATCTCTCCCCATTTTTAATAAAGTAGACTTACTTGAACTCATAGCCCTCTTTAGACAAACTGCAAAAGATAATTGCTCTTGTTTCTCCTCTGATTTTAAATGTGCACATTTTATGGAAGGATCAGTTGGTACTAATATAAAAAGGCCAGTCCATCTTTGTAAGAGCCATGACTTGGAAATTGGAGAATGGTTCCCTGTGGAATGCTGCTGCTGTTGAAGGCATTGAAATGTGTTGTGAGTCCCTGTGGCTGGGTGCTGTCGGAAATAATGAATTAATGTTTCAGTAGAGGGTGTTCATAGATATTTCAATGTAAGAAAAACTTTTAAAGTGATGCTCTAGAGGATTTACCATTCCCCTTGTGTGAAAAACTTCAGTGAATAAAATTTCTGTAGATTCAAAACATATAGGAAGCTATTAATAGTTTGCAGTATCTATCTATCTATCTATCTATCTATCTATCTATCTATCTATCTATCTATCTATCTATCTCATATACCAATTTTGACCAACCCTTAAAATCATTGGATTAGAGCTCTTCTAATCTGGTGATTTTAACATGCCTAGAGATTTTTTTTACTGCTTTTGGGAAGGAAGGTGATCATGTGCTTAAGGCACAAGTCAGGGAGCAGATTTGCATTTGGTTTCTGGGGTAGAGTTGAGAGAGGAAGCTGAGAGAAGTGATCATAGCTCGGATTACTGGTGTAGGGACAGTCAGAAAAAATGAGAGAAAAATCCATCCTGATGTTTTGAGGGAGCAAGTCAATATTTGCAAAGTTGTTTTACATACCTCTGTGGAAAGTGTTGTCAGTATGATTGTCTCCAAGACAGATTTCCCTGCTTCTTTACCCAGTTTTCCGTAATTGGCTCAGAGTGGTGAGATTGAGTGTAATTAAGTCTCATAATTAATTAATATGAGAAAACCTATGCAAAAGCAGAGTAAGTATTTCGGATTCCATGATTTGTTCCCTTCTGTGAAATTGGAGTAATAATGCCTTGTAACTTAATGCTCTAAGCAATAATTGGGTAACAATTATAAAGTGCTTTATTATGAAAATGCATATGAAGAACCATTTTTAAGTGCAGAAATGACTGCATAGGTCTCAGTCCTTGCAGACACGCCGATTCTCCTCTGAAATAACATACTGACACTGGTGTGTCCCAGGACCAGAAGATATATCAAGTTCATATTTAAGGCTGCTCAAAGAATGACCACAGCATTTTGGAGTACTTTTTTTTCTGAGAACTTGTCTTTTAAAATTTTTTTCCTCTTTAATTAAAATAATTGTTTAAAAATCCTTAGTTAGAGGTGTAACAACAGTGATTTAGCTTTCCCACTACAGTAAGTCACCAAACAGGCCAAACAATCATATACATAATTCAGGACATAAAATCTCAGAGAATGTTTTATGATGAACTGTTAATAGACTCCTTTCATCATATGCAGTGATTCTAGATCCATGAGAAGAAGGCAACTTACAGAGCCCTGGATCCCTTCTGAGAATGACCCACACCAGCAGCTTTTCTTTTTTCTTTTGTGTTTGTAGAATTGAGTGCAGGTGTTGGCCTCAGAATTCACTCCACTGGTCAGACACTGAATGTGAGCCAAGGGCTGCTTGCAAAAGTCTGTCCAGCAGCCTGTGTGCAGCAAAACCCACTTGTGCTGCCTGTTTGGCAGGCAAGGCACTTGTCCACAGGTGAACAAAGTGAGGAGCAAGCAAATTCAGCCGCCCAGGTGGGACTGGCGAAACCAAACAGAGGTCAGTGGGTCTGTGCTGACTGGTGTGTTTCTGGGAGTAATGCTTGGACTAGGGATGGGCCATCAAAAAGCTCATTCTGGTTGCTCCGTGAAAAGGTACAAAAAGCCATGAAACTTGGCCAGGGCAGTCAGAGCTGGAGATTTTCAGTGAAACTGCAGATGATACGGTCACTGAGCCAGGAAAAGGCAAGCTGTTCAAAGTCATGCCCAGACCATACTTTTATCAGCACCTTGGCTTTACTGTTCCAGCTGTGCAAAACTGAAAAAGTGCAGGGGACTCCAGAGCAGGAAGGACAAGCTTTAAGTAATTATCCTTCCAATTGCACAGCAAAGGGTGTTTGTGCCCAGCATGAGGCCCGGCCATCAGCAAAGGGGTGAAGACGTGGGGAAGAGAGCTTGCTTCAAGCAGTCCCTAACAGTCCTCCACCTCCTGGAGGTGTTCCCTGAGGGATCAGTCATGGCACTGGCCAGACAGTGGTGGAGCTCTGCACTTTGCAGCTCCCAGCATCTGGTGGGAGTTACACTCCAGTTACCCTCCATGGGAGTATCCTGTGGTGATCCATGTGCCTGTTGCTGACCTCAAAAGGAAACCTCCAGAACTGACTGACTATGGGTGGTAAAGGAAGGGTATTTGGAATGTGCCTCCTGTGGATGTAGCATGACTGAGATTTAAGTGGTATAAATGTAAGTTTTGAAAATGCATAATCTTGTACGATAAAGTTTGGCAGAGAAATGCATGGTTCTCTTTTATTGTTAGCTACATCCTTTTCCTGTGAGAGCTTAGGAGAATGTTTTCATACTTAACATGTTTCCTCTCTTCACTGTAGTTCATCTGCCAATCTGACCCTCCCAAGGAAAAGTAAGCTGGCTCTGATTGTCAGACAGATGAAAGGAGCATCATCAGGAAAAGAGCAGGCAAATTTAAAGCCTAACCCTTTCTGTGGGATGGGGTTTGGTTGGGTGTGATGCAGAAGGTGAGAGTCAAAGGCCATCTGTGTTATCTGCCCAGCACTGTAACAGACGTGAGATAAATACACTGTCCCTTTTGTAAACTTCTTAAGAGAACTTCAGAGCGAGCTGTTGTTTATAATGGAGCAGCGGCAGCTGCTGCATAGCTAAATCTGCAAGTGAATTGCCAGAGTAGATGAGCCTCTTGCTGTGCCCCTCATAAAACTGCCCTAAAAGAAAGTCATATTTATCTCAAAAGTGGCAGGCTTGGCAGGATGCCCTAGTAACTTCTTGCTAAGCAAACCTAAAGTGAAACTGTCTCACCCTGACTCTGCTAGATTTGGGTTCACCTAACCTCCTTTTGAGAGAGACTGAAAGAAAGGAGGGGTGGGGACAGAGGATTACATAGTTCTTTTAGATTTCTCTGGCACATTTCCACTACCCCACATGAAAGTGCTTTTTAAAATCACAGTGAAGCTTGAAATACATTTAATAATTAAATTAAGATTGTTCCTATTCAGTTTTGGCTTTGCTGAGTTTAATGCAGGAGTCAAATAACTACTGCAGACAGAAGAAAAACAAATGCTTGGCACTTTTCCCTACAAGGCTGAAAGTGAGTCAGTATCTAAGAAGGCTTCTCAATGGAAAATGAGAAAATAATCTTAATAAAAAATTCAAATTATTCAGATGAGCTGCTTGTAAATTATGCCCATAAATACAGCAGTTGCCACAATGAGAAACTTCTCTAACATTTTTGGCAGACATTAACTTGAAAATAAAGACTGAGAGGTTATTATTATTATTGTTGTTATTATTATTATTATTATTGTTATTGTTATTACTACTACTACTGTCATTTTGATTTGTGCTGCGTTAGCATTAAGAAGCCCAAATGAGCATCCAAAATCCACTGTTCCAGACTCTGCTCTGCTGCAAAGAGATATTCCCAGGTCAGGAAAACTTAGTTTTTAAAGACCAAGACCAGGATCAAGATAGGGTCTCAAGGCAAGGGAATTTAGGAGTCTTACCCCACAGGAACTTGTGGCAAAATCAGGGTTTAATCCTGATCTGCTAAATTCCAGTCCAGCCTTCTAACCAAAAGCTGCATCCCTGCTGTAAGCCTTTTGAATTCCTTAACAGGATGAGGCTTTACACTGCTGCAACATCAGGACAAGGTATCGACATCTTCTTAGGAAGGTTATACCAGACTCCAATTAAATAGATCTTCAGGAGGAGGTCATGTGACATCAGGACACTTCATGATCCCTTTTCCCCCTCTTTTTCTCCCCCCCCGCCTTTTTTTTAGAGAAAGAAAACTAACATCCACCAGTTTACTTTTATTTTTTTTCCTGAGAGACTACTCCTGCTCACGACTTGTCACACACTGTGGAGTGTGGAAGTGCAGCATCCAGAACCAAAAGAGGAAATGTGCTGATTTTGGCAGATGACCAAAATGACCTCATTTCTTTGCTATTGGAAGTTTGTGCACTTTTCTGGCAGGCAGCACAGTTAAAAATATGATTGCCTAGCTCCTAGCATGTCTTCATTGAAGAAAATTCTTGCCAGATACTTAAATGCTTTATCCAAATCCCTCCTAGTAGCAGAATGTACCTGACAGGCACGGGCAGCTGGACAGCCTGGTCAGAGGGAGCATGGATGGGATGGTTGGATTTGGAGGGCAGAGGAAATGGGATGAGCTCCCCATGCTCTGTGGGTGAGGTCTGGTGCTTTTAGGGCTCTGCAGGTGTGTGCGGGAGAGGAGCAGTGAAATGGAACACATGTGACCTTGCACCTGGGGTTCCTGTGCCATCCCCATTCCTGCCAGGTTTTGGGAATGCTCCCTGTCTCCCCATGGAGCATCCCAGCAGCTGGGCCCCACACGAAACTGCGAGGAATTGGCTTTCAGTGGAGCACTGCTGCCTTCCTCTTCTCCAAATGAAGCCTAAGACTGTGGAAAATCCTGGTGAGTGATGCAGGTGGATCACTAAATGAGATTATTGTAGGCTTGTGCTCTGCCCAGAGGCTCTGCTGTGAACAAAACCTCCCAGTGCAAAAGGCACAGCAGCCTGACAGTCTGCAAGGAAAATGGAAATTATTCAGAGCTGTAATTGAAAAGTCAGTTGAAAATTAAGTCTTCTCCTACATTAAAAACATCTGAAAGTGGTTAATTATTCCAGGAAGAGAAAGTAATAAAAATCTGCATGGAAAAATAGCTATTTAGATCTGAATGGTGATTATGTGATTGTATCATAGGTACAGATGCATGTGTACATTATAGCCTCCTAGAAATATGTAATCTTCCCAGAACAACCTGACTGCAAATCACAGAAATCTTCTTTTACTACTTTCCACCCCTCCTGAAAATGTCTTGGGTGTGTCTTGTGCATCAGAAGGGGATGAGATTGCTGTTTGAAGGTTTGGCCTTGGAGAATGTAAGGGCCACTGAAATAGTTTGGCGAAGGAGTTGAGCAACAGTAAATGGCCTATTTCCCTTCACCAGGTTAGTTGTGTAAGAGCTTTCTTTTGCCCAGCATGACTGATTCTCTTTTTCTGATTTATTTTGTGAGGATTTGACTTTTGGCAGCTCACTTAGTATAGTGACAAGTATATAATAGATATTTATATAATAAATATCTATTAAATAATAAAATATACAAGTATACTATATATATTTATTCTCTATTTTGGAGACTGAAAATAAAGTGACAAAAGCAAATCTGCTGCAAACCTGCAGATGTATTGATGGACGATTACCTTGCAAGGAGCTTTTTCCTTTTTCTGGGTAGACTCCCAGAATCTGGGGAAATACTTGAGGACTCCTACATCAGACTGAGTGAGTAGTTTGGAATTAAATTATATCAGGCTCTTCCTGGTACAGACACTGTGAAAAGACATTGCTGCTTTTGAGACATGGAACATCTTTGTCGTGATATTTGTTCCATCATAGATGCAAAACTTTCAATTCCAATCAAAGCTTCTTAAAGGTTGGTTAGATGTTAGCTATTTAATCATACAATTTTAGGTGTAACTGTAAATAGGTAGAAAACATCAGTTAAGGATTCAGGTATTTGAAATAACAATCAATAAAAACCCTGTTAAAAGTTGATTTCATGTTAGCTGAGAGAGACCATGAGATTGTAAACTGCACAGAAATAGCATATTTAAGTAAGTCATTTATCATACTGCATGCACCATATGATACAGCTTTGTGATGTTTTTAAAAGACAAGAATCAGATTATCTTTGACTGTGTAACCAGATGGTGTGTAATGGGCAATGGAATTATGGATTATGAGACATAACTTTCACTCCTAGGTAACCTGACTGACAAAACCTTTCTGCCTTGTAAAAACAAGACACTCAAGGACTGAGTGGATGGCAGAATTATTTTTTTCTACCTGCAAAAATTCCCCTTGACCAGGAAACAAGTTCATACGTGTAGCCAGAGAAAGACACAGGCAATCAAATGAAAATATTTCTACCTCACTCTTACTACTTCATTTTTTTTTAACATTAAAACCAAAATTGTTCTTAAAAAGGCTCTCTCCCTATTAATGTAGTTAAATTTCATTAATTGCTGTAACTTGAACCTTGTGGTAGTCTTTGTACAAATATAAACCTAGGGGGAAAATAGAATTGTAATCTTAAAATGGAAGGCCAAGCTGTAAGTGATTGGGATAAGTGTCCAGTTACCTGCATGGACTGGTATAAATTTTGATTTAGCAGAAGCTCTTCAAAGGATGAGCCAGGAACAGGGAAGCGAGTGGGAGGGCCAGGAGAGCCAGGGGCTTCTCTTCCTTCTCTGGGTCCACTCACAGAGTGTCCAGGTGCTCTTCTGGAATCAGGAGAGCTGCCACCACCAATGGATTGATATGCCAGTTGTGTTGGATTTCAGTGTCTTCAGCAGGTCAGAGGAGTTCAACCCCCACCTGCCTGGCACCCAGGTACAGCAAATCTGACACCTGGCTTTCCCTGAGAGCAGTGGGAATGGCAGGATCCTGCCTGTGTTCCCTGACAGCCAGGAGACCTAAGAATAAGCACCTTTCTGAAACGCATGCGAATTTACATTCTGAACAGACACATTTGGTCACCAGAGAAGAACTGCTTGCCCGGAGCGCTGGCAGCACTGTGCCTTTAAATTGATGCATTCACATTAAAAAGAGACATTTAAATAATGCAAAGGGGTAAACTAGCTTGAGTTATGTGTGGTTTGAGCTGGGTGACTCTTACTGCCTTTTATGGGAATCTCTCATCTAAAGTCCTGCACAATTATCCCCAAGGGCAAGTATTAACCCCATAAAAGAGAGGATATCACCAGTTATACATCAGACGTTATGTATCTGTGTGATGGCTGTGGTTGGCTTTGGCTGAGGATGGAGCTTTATTAGAGCCCGTGCTGGCAGCTGGCTAACGGGAACCTGGGTTGGCTTCCTTTATTCATGGAGCAGAGGGAAACTCCTTGGGCAGGGTGATTAACCCATAGTGCTAATTAAGTGCTCGTATCATTCTGCAGTAATGAGGTGTTGTAAATAAAGGACTGGGGAAAGAAAAGGACTTACAGGGGCCTCATTTTTGAGGGCCATGAGCCTGGCTGTGCTCTGGTGGGGTGCAGGGTGCTCGGTGAGGCTCCCCTGTGTTTGGCTGTGGTGCTGGGGCAGGGTCCGGGCTCTGTTCAGTGAGGCAGAGTCGCAGGCTCCTTGTCACCTCCCTGTTGTGGCACTGCCATGGCTAGGTGAGGATGACATCCTCAGCACCTTGTGTATCCCACTGGCTGGAGCAAGGAGTGGAAGCTCCAACAGCAAGGTTTGGTGTCTACTTTGAGGGGCCCTTGCGGCTTGCAGAAGAGGCCCTATAAAGAGATGGTTAGTACAGGGAGCTGGTGAGAAAGTTGTTTATTGATTGAAGCAGTGCACAGGGCAGTGAGTTAGCACTGCATTATCTGATGCGTGGCTGCTGCTCTCCCATGGGCTGGCTGCCCGTAGCCAGAGCTGCCAAACCTTCCTTGGATTTATTAATCAGATGATGTCCCGAGTCTGGGCCAGTGTGTCTGCACTGGCCTTGGTGCCTGTCAGAACTGCTCTCTGGAAAAAACCAAAGTGTATGTACAATGGGAGCAGGGAGCTACAGCCTGCTCCAAGGTGCTCATCTGTGTCTCTGGTCACACCTCAGGAAAAACACTGGCCTCTGCAAATGGAGTTTGGAGCTCTTCTGGGAGCCGCTGAGGCTGTGTCCACGAGTGCAATACCATGTTAGAGCTACTAACATCAGATAGCAGCAGTGTGCTTCCCTCAGCCAGGAGGAGAAAGGAAACAATGTCTCTGGTTGAAATGGAACTCAAGGAGGGATGAAGCTGGAAGCAGTCCTGGCTGAGAGCTGTCCAGAATGTCACAGCCATGGCCATGCCCTGCTGGACCCTGGGTGGGACCTTAACAACTGCCTGTCCAAAGCACAGGGGATGAAATTCTCTGTAGAGTGATCACTGGAGCTTCAGACAGGCAGGAGGTGCTGGCCTTTGGCTACCAGCACTGCTGTGCCTTTCCTTTTTCTCTGGCTTTTCCCAGCCCTGGGGGCAGAGGCCAAAGAGGTACAGCAGCAGTAGCACACACTACAGATATTTTTGAACCCTTGTGCTTTATGTTAACTCACTTTCTTTTCTCATTAATTAAGAAGTTGCTTTCTGTGCTAGATTGAGCTCAACTTCTCTCATCCGTTCTTTTTTCTGTATTCTCTCTCTACAGCTTTTCTGTTTTCAAGAGGTAAAAGGAGGAATACATAATTACAAAAAAAATTTCTTTGAATTTATAAAATGCAGGTTGCTTAAATTATGCAGTTAAAGGATAAAGAAAATCACAGAGCAATTTTAACAAATTGCCCTTAACTGTATTGCACAAACAAACCTCTCATAAGAAATCTTAGAAAGGTGTGTTTGAGGGTGTAATCTTAGCTTGTGGCTAAGTAGAGTTAAACTTGTTTTTCAAGTTGGTTGTGTATAACTTTCTCATGCTAAAGATTGTGAGCATTCCAGAAGGAAAACAGTTCATCTGTAGCAGGAGTTTGATGGTAAATGTTGATTATCTCCAGTAATTCTGGCCCCTGGTCCACGTACAGTACTTTACCCAGTGGCTTCTCTTTTGATCTGTATTCTCATTGTCTGAGGTGTACAGTACACCTGTGTGTATATTTTTATGACATAATCCTGATATTTGCGGGTAGTGCAGATTTTCAAATTCTGAATTATAAACCTGAATGTAGCAGAGTGGACACAGTCCACTCACACTTCCAAATACCCTTGCCATTCTTGTCAGATGCAAGACAATTTGTACATTTTGCCTGTGTGCAATAGTGTCATACTCAAAATTCCCTTTTTAATAAATACCACTACCTCAGTCTTGGGTTCCAAAATCCTGTGCAGTTTCTGAATAGACCAACATCCCATATCCTTACTGCAATTTTAATAAGGTTTTTGCAGCATATACAATTTTTGTTGGTGTTTATGTAGTCTATGCAAGCTAATGTGAGTAGCTGAAGAGTTGCCATGTACGTTTGTAAGGATTCATGATATCTGCAAAACCTTTCTATACAACAGCCAAGCTTATGTACATAAGAGAACTTGTTGATGCTCTATTACAGTTTAATTTGTTAATGAAACAAGATGGACTGAGCTCCTACTACACCTCTCTGGATGTTTGAGGCTAGGCACAATTAATTTATTTGTACTGTCTGTGTAGGCGTATGCCAGCTAATGTACTGTAAGAGCTTTTATCTTTATGTTCATAATGAAGAGGGGCAGGTTTTTGGCAATGAGACAAGGATTTTCTGATGACTCATCCTCTCTAGATTGTAGAACACTTTCTTGTAAAATCAAAGAAGAAAAGTAGTTCCTTAGAAGTAGGCTCAACCAGAGTAGTTTGTCCTTCAAAATTGAGCTGCGAAGCAGAAAGAAGAAAGGCTTAGCTGCTTTCCTTTAGTTGTAACTGGACCTCTGTTGAAAATTAAATCATATTATTTGAGAGGACATTCTCATATAAGATATTAATGCATCCTTTGAGTAAATGTGCTGTAGGTTGCATTGTGAAGTACCTGAGTTTATGCTCCTTTGTCATTATATTGGTGTTTTGATCACCTTGGCAATGCATTGGACATTTAGTGAAGTTGCAGTAGATCTCCCTTAACAGTAAGTTGTATTGTTTGGTTTGTGCTATTTGCCTCCCTGCTATCTAGGAAGAAATGTTGAGTCCAGGGTTTGGTAGAAGTTGGAACAGGGGCTGGATGTGGGTATCTGAGTGCAGAGCTAAATCCTTTTCAGTATAACATTTAGTACTGGTTGCTGTTCGAGTGACACGCTGACTAAATGTCAGTATCAGGCAAACAGGGAGTGTGCTTCAGGTTCCTGCTAATGGACAGGTGTGAGCATGGACTATCCTGGGGACCTCAGTGCTAAAACAAGAAAGAGTAATTGGAATGTGTGAGTAATTGCTTTATTTTGTGTGAGAGAGAAATCCTGCTTTAATGAAAAATTATCACCATTATTTTACCTCATAGTACCTGTGCATGTTTTTACGCGTGCACACTCCTGTCCACACTTCTTCCCACTCATGCATTTGCTTTCTCTCTCTTTGGGAAAAATGGGAGAGTTTGGGCAGCAGAGGGAAGTCCATGAATGAACCTCCTCAGTCTCCTTTGGGCTCCATCACAGTGCTCTTCCTGAATGACTTCGGTGATGAAGCTACTGCTCCCTCTTATTAAGGTGGTGCTTATGCAATCCAGAGTGGATTAATTTAAATCCCTGATTTTAATCACAATTTAAATCAACAAGCAGAGCACTTTGATTTAAATAATTAAGTGTAATCTTGTTTTGCATTTATGCTTTCCAGTTACTTTCCTAAACAAAGGCTCAGTTTTATTGGTCAATATAATTTGCTAACCAGAGCTGTTTGTTACTGGGTTTCTCTAAGCACACGTGCACTGCTTAGGGATATTTACTTACGTTCTACATTTTTACACTCTCCTTTTGGTAGAAAACAGTGATTCACATTTCTTACTAGAAATAATGGATCTTTTAGTCTCATGTGATTCATTCATAGTAGTTTGAATTCAATTAAAATACTCAAGAGTGGTGTTTCAAGACTGCTTTAGTGGTCTATGTTTGATGTTTCAGAATACAAGGCAAAAATTTTTATTCAAATATGTTGTGCTTTTAAATCTGATCTGTTACACCAAACTAATATCTACAGCTATGGCATTGAGCCCATTCATTCTGAACACCAAGTGCCTCAAAATTTGTGAGCCACTTATGTAGTCTATGATTGGACATCTCAATTTTATTCATGAATGCAAAAAGGAAAACAAACTTTCCTGCTTTTCTAATTATTTTCCTAACTTACAGTGAACTAATTATAAACTAAACTACCTGAAAATTAGGAGACCTATTGCTGTAGCTTGCAGAAAAAAATACTGTTCAAAAAAACCCTGCAGGGCAAAGCTTCAATAAGCTGTTTTAGATGCCTAGGCAGTGAAAGGTGTCCACTCAATGGCTTAGCTTTCTCCAGAAAAATTAAGAGTGAGCAGTGACATGTACATAAAATCACATGAATTTTTTTAAAAACAAGTTTAGGAAAAGATAGAAGTGGTATAGGTTATCTTAATAGTTTAATTTGGCAAACCAAAAAAATGCAATGGATAGGAGGGTCGGTATTTTAATAATATATATTTAAACTTCTTTCAAACTTCTTTTAGTATAGGCTTTAATGTTTGTGCTGGAACACTCCTCATCCATCCCTTAGAAACCAAGATTCCTGTTGTAGGTATCTTCACACCTATTTCCATGGCAGCACTTTTGGCCACACATTCCTGGCTGTGACAGTCCATCTTACTCTAATGCTTAGCTCATTAGAAACATCATAGTCTGTACTCTGAAATTAGTGCCAGGGACTTGTGGGTGGAGTCAGAAAGCAAAAGATTAAAGGATTTTCTATTCCTACGTGCTATAGTGGAGCACAAAAATGTTAACAGCTCCATTCACAGAAGGAGAGAAGGGTGGTTTAAGGATTTGATGCAAAGTATTTAAATTGTAAATTTTGCTCTAAATGAGAGAACAACAGCCAAATCTAGATAATATGCACTCCAAAACATTATTTAAATGTTCCCTTCCACTGATTACTCATAAGAACACTGTTAAGACAGTAAGTCTGTAATGCTGCACTTGGGAATTGCAGGATTTAGTATCACCAGGAAGTTGCACAGTAGAGATGGAAGCTTGCTCAGTTTAAGATGTCTAAATTTCCTTCTGTTTCTTCCCTAATTGTAGATTTTTCTCTTCTGATAGTGTAGCTAAGGAGTGGGAGGTTGATTACATTTAATTCCGATTTATCTGAGTTCAGTCATGCTATCTCTTAAAATGTGTCTCTAAAGGTTAACAGTCCTTTGGCATTTCATCTTTGCTTTCCTACCCTGAAGGAAAACTTAGTGGCTTGCACATCTAGGAAGCTGAAGATAGCTGGTTGTATTTTTCCATATCTACAAAGCAATATTATATCTGGATTCATATCTGCTCCTGGAAAATTTTTTAGGCTTAATGTTTAATTTCCATATGCTTAAAAGGGAAAGTTGTTCAATCCCAAGGGTTTAATTTCGCTTCACCTCCAGGCAACCTTTCAGTTAAGGAAAGGTCCAAAACTGCTGCAGAGCCCCGTTTTTGTGTTTTGCTTCCTGCCCCACGCGGTGTGGAATAAAAGCTGGGGACAAAAGGGTGCACGTGGTGCTTTTGTGGCGGGGTGGAGGGGGCCGAGGTGACGGAGGCACGTGGGGATGCTGCTGCTGCTGCTGCTGCCCACACTGCTCCTGCCCCTGTGCCCCTCTGCCTGGGGCTTGCTGGGCAGAATCTCCTTCTGTGGCTCTCTGCTGTGGTAGAGTAATGGCAAACCTCAGCAGTCCTACCAACTGTGAGCTCTCAGGAAGTGAAATTAACCACAGGGACTCTACTGGGACCTGGTACTCCAGTATCTCTTATCAGAGGACAATCACCCTGTAGTGGACTGTGCTGTCCCAGTTTGTGAGTTTTGCAGAAATACCAGGCATCTGCAACATATTTTGAATGTATTTTTACCTGTTACAGAGGTTTTCTTTACCTGAAAAGAAAGAAAAGGCAAATGAACTTATTTTGGGGGACTTTTTTTTTCTCTCCCAGATGAGAGGATCTGGTTTCTTTCATGATGATTTTTTTTTAAAGTAGAATTACAGCAGTCTTGTATAAGAAGACAAAATATTTCTGGAATGCAACACCTGTGCAAAGAAAATGAATTACCATGTGCCAAAATCCTTCACTAAATGCTGTGTTGTGTGGGTAACTTGACAAAAGTTTTGCAGCAAACCATAAACATCTGCAAAACATTTGAAGATCTGGCCCAGATTGGGGCTGCTTGAATTCTGTGGCATTTGTAATAATTTACTGTTCCACGATATGTAATTATTTGTGTGCACCTTAGGACTAATTTTCTTGGCAAGAGTCGAAAAAGGTCTATTTTATTAAAGATGTAAGAATGACTGATATCCTTTACCCGTACAACTCCAGGGTCCAGGATTATCTTTTCCCTCTGGAATGCATGTACTTGCCCCTATACACTTGTCTGTGAAGCGTGGTGAGGAATGGGAAACGGGCAGCAGGTTCAGTCCGGACTGCAGACACATGTGGGGTTTTTTTGGTTTGTTTTTGGTTTTTTTTTTTTTTTTTTCCTGGTCCTTTTTTCCTTGGGGAAACACTGAGAGGATTGAAGTCATTCAGCCAGCTTTGTTCAGCTGAGCTGAAGTTTGAAAAAAAAGAACAAAACAAAAAACCATGCCATGTGTGCTTTTAGTGAACTCCGGGCCTAATGCTAAATCTTTGGAGTTCAGTGACAGGTTCGAGTGTCCAAGGAGTGAATCATCCATCGGCTGCGTGACGGGGCATTGTCCTCCTCGGCCCACTCGTGTGAATAATTACCCCTGGGCTCATGCAGGGGGCTCAGCTCGGGCAGGTTCAGCGCTGCACGGAGCCGAGAGGCCAAAAGAGCCTTTTCTGTGTCACTTTTGTCCCGGGAGGAACACCCAGACTGAGTGGTTTCACCGCGCGTTCTCGCCCCAGCTTCCCGAAATGCTCGCTATCTGCTCTCGCTGCCAGATTTCTAAAGACCTCAGCTTCGTGGAAGGCACCTAAATAAGGGTGAGATTTTGAAAAGAGCTTAGAACCCAGCCTGCCCAGCTTTTCAGAAAGTCTGGCAGCGAGTGTCAGAGCTGGGGCTCTGTGGAGATGCTGGAAGAGCGCTGCCTTCCCACACGCCGGGACAGCGCTGTGCGCTTTGCAGGGCTCGCACAACACTGTCCGGTAGAACAAACAGCGACAGGGGAAAAAAAACCCACGACAGGGAGAGAACCCCCCACACTGTGCTTTAACAGATCCCGGGGGGTAGGGTGGACTGGCTCCTTTCCCTTTTTAAAGATTCAGTTCAGGTATTGTCAAAAGAAATAAACAAAGCAACATCATTTAAAAGCTTTCGGAACAATAGTCTCTTCCACTTCCCTTCCTCATTGTGGAGCCCTGGGCCCAGCTTTTGTTTATTTTGTGCTGCCAGCCTCATGGTGCCGGATTGGTCGGTGTCTGATTTCATTCCTATGGGTGATGTCAAAAGCTGACCCAGAAGTTCTCGGCAAGTTTGCTTTTAGCTTTCAGTTGTTGTTTTTGTGCGTGTATCCGTGTGCACAAGAGTACTTTTCAGTCCTAGGAGGATTCTGTTACAGGCTGAATATTATTCAGCTGCAAAACTAATAAGGAATAATATTTGTGCCAGGAACTGCATGGCTTGTTTCCTACAAATACTAGGAATAGCAAGCAATTCAGGCACGGTGATATTATGGAAGTTGTAATTAATATTAATTACGGTTCTGTTATTACTCTAGGACATAAAAGTAAATTCAAAATCTGTATGAAAATTTTGTAACACAACTGAAAATTGTGATGATTAGCTAGAAGGCTGATTTCACATTCATATTTAACACTAATACCAATTTTCTTTTTATAGATGTATTAGAACTGTAATGCTACTCTTTTTTTACTGTTATTTTTATTGGTTGTCAAACTGACAATTTAAATATCAGGTTCTCACAGAGGTGTGCATGCCACGGACAACAATATTCCATATTTATTTTTATAGAAAAATAAGCTGTGTTTAAGGGGGTTTTCTGTGTGCTCCATCTGCAAATATCCCTATCTTTGTTAAACTTTGTTTTCCATTTCTCTGGCCTTAACACTTGGGTATTTTTCCTTCAGCAGCCTCTGACCTCTCTCCTGTGTTTCTTTTTGTTAGATAAGTAAAAGATGAGTGTTACTTTATAAGGACATAGTTTCATACCCTTGTCCTCTCTTAGAGTACAGTCAAGTTGCTTGTATAAACACGGACAGTTTTGCTTACTTTTCAGTTTATTCGAATGCCAATTTATGGTTCTTGAGATGGGTGTCCCCACCTCTGCCATGTTCTTGTCACCTCCTTGTCCCTTTGCCTCTTTGCTTTGTACAACATCCTACACAAATGTAGCAGTAATATGTAACAAGCTCCAGAAAATATAATGTTAATGTCTGGGAGGATACTGTAAAATCACCTTCTCTGTCGCTCTCAATATGTATGTGGCTTTGATAAATGTTCGTTGTTGTGTGTCAGATTTCACAGCAAAATGTTGATCAGGATTTGATTTGAAGTGAATAAAACACCCCTCCAGAGTTGCAAAACTGCATCCAGCAAAACATCCCTTGTTTTCCTGCCTGTGGTCTTTTTTTAAATCGTCAAGGCAAACAGAATTCTTGCCCTGAGATTCCTTGGAAGCAAGACACTTGGAGAAATTTGGATGTCTCAGAAATAGTCCAACATAAAGCAGCAATGCTAGGCTGAAGTTCTTTTTACCTAAAGATAATTGATTGCACAGTTTCAAGGATGTTATTTCAATTCCCTTAGCCTCTTTTGTGGCTGTTCATCCAGGGAAGGCTGTACAAGCCCACCAAGGCATCCAGGGGCTGGGAATCCAGAGGCTGTCCTCTGGATCATGTCCTTGCTCAGTCTCCTTTCCCCTGGTTGGGAGCAGTTTCCAACCGGGGCCTGAGGCTGGCCTCGGTGCCTGCCTGGCCCAGCTCCAGCTGCATCCCAGCTTTGCCTCCCAGGTGCTCCATTCTTTTATGATTGGCTGCTTTTAAGGACAGCCTCCCTTACCATCCCTGTCCGAGAGCAAACCCAAATGTTAAGAAGGAAAAATGATTTTATCTGCATTCTGAGTCTGTTTTAAATACTGCGCTTTTTATGATTTCCATATGATTCTTGGGGATTTTAACATCCAAAGACCCAGATTATCCTAATTGGTGTAAGAGGTTGGAAAGGTTTTCTTCATGCTGGACTTAAATAGGGTTCCTGCTTGGATGCTTTTGCGCTGGCTTAGTCCTTTAGACATGAAAGCCAATTGCAGTTAAGCAGATTCCCCCCCACGCTTTTTTTTTTTTTTTTTTTTTGCTTATTAAACTGAAATAACCATACTGTTAAGCATTAAAATGCAGAAGCATCATGCATTTTTAAAGCTTCCAGAAATAGCCTACAACGCATTGCAGAAATTAGTGAAGCCATACATGTAATGAAAAACATTTGGTAATGGACTCTGGATCACTTAGTGGCTGATTTACTGCCTGTCCTGTGTTTTCCCTCCTCTCCATAAACTACCATTTACAGATGGCAGCAGCGAGGATTTTTTGGAAACTTTTTTTGAGGCGAGAGGAAAACCCCTTAGATGTAAAAGTGAAGCTAATGGCTTTGCACAGCTCTGCTCCCAACGACTGCTTCCCCCGTTTAGCAGGAAACCACCCTTTTAAGTTGAGGGCGGTTTTCCTGCAGAGAAGGATCACGCCTGGGTCGCTGCTCCCGCACAATGGGCGGGTCTGCAGCGCACAGATGGCGCAGCCCGGGCTGGTACCTGGCCGGAGCTCAGCCCCCCCTGCCAGCCCTCGCTGGCCCTGAGTGCCAGTGCTGAGGGATGTGCTTGCTGCCAAAACGTCCCCTGCTCTGGGGAAGGGCGAAACAGACGGAGAAAGGTCCGGGTTTGCTGCATCTCTCTGTGTATTGGCTCTGTGTGTTTGCACCTGGAACAATGGCTGTGTGCTCCTCACTGAAATACGCTTTGCTAGTCTGATGTCTGGGCATAAATGTCCATTTGAGATGCCTGTTTGCTTCCTGGTGAGTTACTGGGTGAGCACTTAAGGTAAAAATTATGCTCTGCTGTTCTGGCAGTTGCTAAGAGTCTCAAGACACAGATTTTTCCCCTTAGCCCATTTTTGCACTTTGCCATACTTGCTGAAAGCAGTTTCAGTAAACTGTGTTTAGCCTGTTCACTACTGGCAGCATCATCTCGAAAAACTGGGCACCGGAAGTTGTTCTGGGGCTCAAAAAATCTTTGTGGTTTTGAATAAAATCCCAAGCAAAAGAACAGAATAAAAACAAACAAACAAACAAACAAAAGATGGGGGAGACAAAAGGGGCATCTATGCACACAGGTCAGATTTTCAGCATTTAACTAAATTCTTGTTCTGCTGTGCTGTAGCTTCTAAACTATCTGTAAAACATTTACTTGTCTGACTTTAATCGTACCCTTCGCTAAGTGTTTGCTTTGCACATGAAACAAAGCCTTCCTTAAGACTGCAATGAAACCATTAGTTAGGTTTCATTTTCAAAACAGCAAAAGCTAGAATGAAGTTAAACATTCAATCATCAATCAAGAATTAAAATAATAGCAGAGTTTCTAAAGTGGAGTTCTCAGTGGAAATCTTGAATACAATCTGCAATGCTCTCTGCAGTTTTTAACTGATTTTGGCTTCTGTAATCACAGGCCTGAGGTCACAGCAGTCTCCTGATGTGTCTAACAAGTGACAGTTTTTATTATCTACAAAATTCTTCTTATTTTTATTTCTGATTTCCATCTCGTGGCATGTAGTTACTGGACTATTTCTGCAGTTATCTAGGTATTTACTTGCATATTTGAAACTTGCTTTTTCCTTCCTCCTCTTCACAGGAAAGTAAATCATTGAAAGGAAAAGACTACCAGATAGATAATTTATAGACCAGGAAAAAAAAAAAATAATAATCCTGAAGACCTTTATGCAACAACCATCTTCAAGAATGGAAAAAAGAATGAAGTGGAAAAGCAATTGGAATTTATGTGAAACTCTCAGAGGGCTCATAGACACAGATAACAATTCAGTGCTAAATGCCTGGAAAGAACATTTCCTAATTTTTGCCCAAAGAACTGTTGTTTGCAGAACTTACACCATTAACATGGTGGGAGAAAGACTCTAGGAAGATGTGGAAGAAGATATAGCAATCCAGATACTCTGATTTTTTTATATGAAAGGTTTTCACTATATAGCAAAATACTGTGCACACAGTTTCAAGTGCCTGGGAAAGAAATTTTAAAGTATTACTGTGAGACAGAAAAGACTGACACAATTTCAGCAGTCTGACTGAGCTTATAAAGCATGCCTGGGAAAGTCCCTCATGCAAATCATTCATAATCATGTTCGTCCAATTGTAAAAGCCAAGCTCCCTGAAAGAGCAACTTTGTTGGAATAGGATGTAGAAATTAAACCTTCTGTGCTTCACAACGAGTATACAGTCACTGACAACATCTGACATTTTCTTCACTTTGCAAGATAAAACTCGTATTTTCCAGCTGTGCGTGAATGTGTATATATATTTGTTTTCTCCTTTGTTTCCCATGAAATCACAGCACATATTAAAGAAAACTTTTGTGTGCTGCCAGGGCTGTGTGCCTCAATAGTGATTTCCCAGGTTAGGTGAGGGTGTGGGGAGTCCCCAGTACTGAGACCATTCGTATGGAGTGTTGTGTCTCTCTTGGGCTGCTTTCCAAAAGTGTCCCATCAGCTGCAGAAATCACAGTGAAATGGGTAGGAACCATCAAGGATCAACTCTCCCTGTCCCACAAGGTCCAGTGACAGCCATCTCCTTTGCAGCTCTCCCAGTGCTGCGTGGCTGATGCTGTGAGCCTGACTCACTGCTGACAGTCTTTCAGGAGCTCCATTACCTGAGAGAGGGGAGAGAGGAGGCCAGGCTGCAAGCCAAGGTGCCCTTCCCCTGCTTGGAATTATGCTGAAAGCCTGAGAAGGCCAGAGGGGAAGGTTTTTTGCCAGCTCCTGAATGTAGCAGAGGGTGCAGGGCAACAAGAAACCACTTGTGGCTTCCTTAATCTGCATCCCCCAGTGCTGCTGTGGAGCTCTGCTTTAAGGCTCTGGTGAGAAATCCCTCTCAGCCCATGGCTGCTGGAGTGAAGGTTCTCTGCCTCTGGATCTGTCCTGCACTGCCACGAGCTGCTGTGGGTGTTACAGCAGAGGCAGGAGCCACCCGAAAATCTAGTTCATAATTACATGTGTGGGAGATAGAAAGCACCCTCCTTGCCTTTGAGATTTCACCCTCTTTTTCTGGTGCTGATTTGCTGTGCAGGCAACCTTGAAATCACCAGTGCCCATGTACTCATTGCCTTCTCCCCTGGCCTGCTGGAATATCTGAAATAATTTGAAGAAAGGAACAGAAGATTCAAGGATGACTTGAGGATTTTTTCAAAATTTGCCATAAATTTCCTGTGGTAAAGTCTCAAGCCATCCTCAAATCTTTTGCTTTCTACATCAGTTGTCTAATCCTGATGCTGCCTGGGAGGAGAGACCTATAATTCAAATTATTATTCTGTCCTCCAAGGGTATAAACCTTTTGTTTCCACCTCTGCATATCTAGGGAGGAGTGTAATCTGGACATACAGCAGTGTCCTCCTCAAATTTCTTCTTTAGCTGATCTATGGTGGTTTCTCTGAGGGAGAATCATCAGGATCTTCAAGAGACATTCAGAGTTTCTGCAGCTGCTGTACATCATTCTTGTAGCCTGGCTGGGGCAAAAGTCTTCTATCAAGGATTTTGCTTATTAGGAAGGAGAAGCCTGAAATACAAAGTATTTTTCCCTGAGTTGTCGTTCTTTTTTTCTCACATTTCATGTGGCTGTGGCATAAAGAAGGTTGCAGAATCTCCGTAAGACACAGTTTGACAAGACCAAATCCGAGAACATTAATTGTTGAATTCTAAGTAAACTTTTTAATTTTTTGCTGTAGCAAAATGGTTTTCTCACCCTTTTGTGCTGTGAAATGTATCCCGAATTTGTACTATTACTCCAGAACGATAGCTGGACTCCCTGTTTAGGGTCCACAAGAAGAAGCCCGCGTATGATAGCCAACCCTCCACACACACTGAGCCTGGGGAGCTGCTCAGTGTGTGTGACACCGAGCTCCCCTCTGCCTGCATCTGCACCATGGGGAGCTGGGACTCCTGGAGAGACCTGCCCATCTTCCTGTGTGAACCCTCGACTGTTTGAGAATAGAGAATATCCAGAAAGAGTTTGGTTCTTGTGGTATCAGACCTTTGCTTCTGTTCTATGACTTGTTTGTGAATTTACTAATGGGAAGAAAATGATGTTCAAGCCCAGGACTCTTCGCTGACGCAGTCATCCCCACAGTGTGGTGCAATAAATAACCTTTCTTCTGCATGGATGTGGCTGGTAATAAGTAGCTTGCTAGGTACTTCTGGCTTCCTAAAACAGCTGCGTGCCATTGTGGGAATCTGAACTTTCCATGCCCATTTTCTGTCAGATCTGGGAAGTGGCGCTGTGATTTTGTACCTCGTGTTAGCAAATTCCCTTCTTGTCCTGAATTTGGGGTGGTGAGTCCCCTGTGGCACTGGGTGGCTTCAGTGGAAGGTGTGGTGCCTGGCCCCTCCTGCACCTGAGGGTCGGTTGTTTGTGAGCAACGGCGAGCACAAGGTTCTGCACAAGAGGAGCTCCCAGGGTGTGCTCCCAGGGCCCCGGGAAGGGATCAACAAGCTGCCAATCCTACAAGACAGGCTGTAGAGCCAGAGTCCAAATCTTCTTGTAAAGCAGTAGGAAATGAAGCAGATGAAGTCTCAGCGTGACTTTAATCTCTCAGATCTAAAGCACAGCTGGTGGATCTCTGGAGCCCTTCAGTACTGAGGTATGGCCTCCAAGAGGGCTGAATGCAAAAACATCCTGCTCAGGCCATCTCAGCGAGGGGAGAGCTGTGTTTGTCACCCAGGGCATGAGGCTCACTGTGCTCTGGAAGATACAGGGCTCCTTGCTCACTTGAACCCATTCCTGACAGGGCCTCTGTACAGTATTATCCTATATCCTAATGTTTGGGCTGTCCATGGGAGCTGTTCTCCCACATGAGGTTAGCTCAGCTCAGTCCCCAGTGCTTTCCTACAGCTGAGGGGTCCTCAAATGTCCATGTGCAGCTCAGCTCCACAGAGCCTGGTGTCTCTGATATGGGTCTGCTACCACAGCAGGAGTTTCAAGATGTGTAAAACACATGAGGCTGCAGCTTCCTGGTGAATTACTAGTACGTAATCCTCAGGTGGACAAAATTTATCAGGCCTCAAAATCCTCTTTTTGTGGAGATCTATAAGGGCAGGGTGACTTTAATGACTTCATAGGTGATTAGTATGAAGTTACATAGGCAGCTAATTTAAGGTAGACTCAGGATTGACACATCAAATATGAGGAAGGGCAAAATGCCATCAGATGCATGTTCTGGGCTTACACATGAAGTCTTTGGTGAACAGATGTGGATTTAAATACGTGCTTTCCTGTTTGCTTCCTGCAAAATCCCCATACAAGTGGCGGTCTGTGAAGCCTGGAATCTCCTGGGACCTGGTTATCTGTCCTGGGAGTGGCCACTGTCACACAGTGTGTGAGACTGACTGGGATATGCCTGCAGCCTGTGGCACATGACTGAATGTGCAATTGTTTCTATCTGGTTATAAATTGTTACCTGAGTTAAGTTTCCTAATGAAAAGCAGAAGGGCTCACAATGTTTACCCTCCATCTGCTGTCGTTTATAATTAGGCTGTAAACTCCTCAGAGCAAGAACTTGCTGCCCTTCTGTGCACCTACAGTGCCAAACACACTGGGGTCTTGATATTAGCTGAGCTGCCATTAATAATAAATAGAGAGTAAAAGGAGAATGTGTAAATGCATTCAGACGTGTAGTGAGGCTTTTAAGTATAATTGTTATCGCTGCAAATCTCTGCGTGGTTGGCAGCTGGGCTGCTCTGGAAGTGCAGTGTCCCTGTAATTGGAGTCTGCACACCCTGCTGCTCTCTGAGAGTCCATCACTGGTGGGCAGTGTCCAAATATCCCCACCAAGGACCCAGGGCGTGGATACTCCTGCATAAAGACAAGCCAGAGGGTTTCCTTCAGCCTCCTTTCTAAGAGACTTAAGAAAGCCCAAGCTCATTGTGTGAAGATATGGCTTATAAGGTTAAGTAACTGTTCAGTAATTAATACATAAACACAGGGCTATGGTTTCATCCTTTGAATCCCTGTGAAACACTAGGAAAGGGAAGCTCTCTGCTGGATGGGGCACAGCACCCAGCTCTCCTTCACATCTGTTCTGCTCTGGAGAGGGGATGGAGCTGAGGGCAGGCTCCTCCAGTTTTTATCATTATTTTACCCATTCATTTCATTTTGCTGGTCCTTGGTGTGTTCCCTTGTTCTCTGCTTCAGTCTGGTTTTCATGGTTTATTTGGATTGGTTTGCCTTTTGGGTAATGTTTGTGCTAATGTTTGTGCTACCAGGGTTTTCTGGTGCCAGTTTTAAAAGCAGCAACACTGATTTTGAGAGTATTTGGGGCTTTATTTATGTAACTCAAGCAATTGCTGCATATGGTGGTTAGTGCTGTAAATCCCAGAGGTGGGTAAATTTCATAGAAGAGAAGAGTTCCTGGTGTGCTGTAGTGACTACTGATGGTGGAATCAGATGAGAGTTTTTAAATTTTTCTTAATTTGAACCTCTAGCCTTCAGGCTGTTCCCCCCGCCCTCACGCACATTGTTCCCTTCAATTCTGGACATTGTACTCTTGCTCTGAGAGTTCTTTGATTTCCCATTCCCAGAAAATTTGTGTTTTAGTTTGGATCAGCTGCAGGAAGGGGTGGAAAAGTGTGGAGTGAGAGCAAGAATCATTTGGTAGGCACAGCTGTGAAACAGAAATAAATCAAGGTGGCAGAAAGGTAAGCTAGAGGGGGAAAGAAAATTGAGGAGTTTGTTGCTGTAAATCCACATGGTTAGGAAACCCGACCATCAAATTGCAGCTGCAGTGTCAGAAAATTTGAATTACATTCCATTTTAAGAAGAAAAGTGTATTAATAAAACAGTGTGCAATACATCTTTCATGCACAGCAGAAATAAACCCATTTTTGAGCTCTGACTACAAATGTATTCCTTGTAAAAGTAACACTCTTGTTCATCTAAAATCTCATACACTTATCTGCTGTCATATCTATCTGTGGTGCAGTGACATTGAGCCAGGAAATGCTGTTCAAAAAATAATTCACATGTGAAAAATAAGTCCTTGGCTCTAAGTCATAATGTTCCTCTACCAAGAGCCAAGCTTGCTTCTACTGTGATGTTCATCAGCATTTTTTTAATGCTTTCAAATAAAATTTTAAAAATGTCGTTTGAAGAAACCAACAACTATTCTGAGGAAGAAAGCCAAAATAATTTCTTTTCTCTGGGTCATTTGCTGGCTCATTCCCCTTCTGGGTCATTCTTTTTTGCCTGGGTCACTTTCTCCTTCTTACTTGTATTAATTTCATATTAATAATAGCAAAAATAGTCAAATGAAATATATTTGCCTAGGATTTCCAAGGATTTAACTAGCAGTAAGGTTTGAGGCTACTGGATCACAGCCTGACTGAGCTTCTCAGTGAAGAGGATGTGACAAATGGTAAAGCACAGAAAGGTTTAAAAAACTATATAGCAAATCAATGGCTGAGCAGGAGAAGAACCAAGAGCATTCTAATGCTTTTCTTGAAGTGTTAGATTCACTAGCAACAACACTAAGTAGTTCAGGATTGATAGTCATATCTCCCATTCTGACATTTGCTTACCCTGCAAGTCCAGAAGTTGTTCTGGCTTAAAGAGAGGCCTGCCCTGCAAGGACTGAAAACCCTGCAGCCTGGAATTTAAAAAGAAAAAAAGTGCAGAGTTTTAATGGTGTTTGGTGGTAGTGAATTAAATTGTGACATTTGAAGTCTCAGCTGTCAACATGAAGCCACCCTAAACCTCTAATTCAAAACATACTGGAGAAGCCATGCTACAGGTGCTCAGTTTTCACTACAATAAATGGAGTTAAAAGAACACTGGTGCATAGATTTTATGAAAAACAGAGGTAATTTGGAAGAGCTACTGTGATTTAACATAATTTAAATGTATAAATAATTGAGTTGGTCTTTTTCTGAGCTTGACTAAACATTTCTAATAGAACTCTGTGCATGCATGAGCATTAACTGTTCTTCCTAAACAGATTTTGATAGTAACCTTCAGATACTAAGTATTAGTATGTGTTAGAGAGAATAGAATATGTTAGAGGCATTCTATTTATACCAGAAATTTCAACTATTGGCTGGTTTTAGCAAGGTATTTTTGACCACTGTGGGCAGAGACACTTTTGTCATTTGAAAACATTTTTGGCATTTTGTTGTATATTCTCCTTTCCCTGGGGAATCTGTAGAATTTAATGTATTTTCATATTGCCACAAAGCTGCCTCGTTGGAGAGGCTCCTCTCTGCAAGGATTTCTGCTGGTGAAAATCCCTAGCACAGACCTCCACGTGGTGCTGGGCAAGTCCAACACTCCCTTCCCAGGACACAGCTCTAGCTGGGGAGCAGCAGAAGGGTGGCTCAGCAATGGAAGATGGCCCAGGGTCTGCTAAGCTCAGGCTGGTCCAGGGCAGGTGATGGTCTCTTCCTCTCCAGAAGGCATCACAACTTTATGGGACACTCCTGAGAGGGGCACCCAGGGCTGGAGTCAGAGCTGGGAACCAGGAGCAGGGTTTTGGACAGGGAAGCCCTTCTTTAGGCAGGTGATGATTGCCCCTGAAAATGTGAATGGTGAGCACAGGGGAGGAAGGGGTGCTGTGGCAGAAATAAGTGTGCTGTGAAATCACTATTTCTGTTATATTTGATATTTTTAAAGTCCAGGAGGTAATTCTCTTCAGGATTAGTTCCTAGGCTTATGCTTTTTGTTTGAGTTTTTTGATGTTCTGTCTTCTGCTGCCTGAACCCGGCCATCTCTTCTTTAGCTCCAGTGGCGTCCAGTGAATTCACGATTCTAATGGTTGCCAGCAAAGTTATTTTTGTGGAAGATTGCCACCCCCTGAAGCAGGATTAAACTACAGTGAACAAGGAGTTGAAATAGACTGGAAATATTAAGTCAGAGCTTAAGACAGAAATTGCTCCCTCAACAGGCAATAACTACAAGAGAAGTACAGAATAACTGCATAACTATTATATTGAGTTTTGAAAATGCTATAGCCAGTTATTGCAGGTTTTACGTATGTCCAGCAATTAAAGATTGCCACAGTTTGGGATTGTTTCAGGATCTCAGCAGGAAAGCATTTTCTACTACTCCCTTGCAGAAGATGCAAGTCCTGCTGCATAAAAGCATCATTAATTCTCAGAGGAATCTTAGATGAGATGCAAATAAATTTTCCATTATGGGCAAAGTGCAATCCATAGATCTGTCATTATTTCTATGAAACAGTCATATGGACATTAGTGAGCCAATGCATTCCCCACCTGTGGGAGGACAGGTGTTGGAGGCAAGAGTGAGAAGGAAGAAAGAAGCTGCTGTGTAGAAGTGCTCTATTAGTAATGCTAATTTCCTTGCAGAGAAGGCTTCCTTTGTAATAGACAGATGAACAACTCAGACTTAAAATTTAATTTGGCGGGTAATTTGCCCCAAACACTACTGATAGCAGTTGGAAAACAAAATGAGTTAAAATACTTTTATTTGACAGCTACTGCACTTGCAAACAAAATTGTTGCTTTGATTTTTATGTATACAAAAACCTGAGGTGGGTTTTCCAGTGCTGGCGTGTGATGAAGACATGTTGTGACTGGTTGACATGGACCCCAAGTCCTATCTGATCTCACACACTGATTTCTGAAATCTCTTTCTGTTTAGAATTGGTGAGAACAAGGCCAGAAAACTGGGATTAAATCTCAGCCGTGGGGAGGGCTGTGGCACTGTGATTTCACCTCTTCAGGGTTTTTTTTTTGTTGTTGTTTTGTTTTGTTTTTTTGTCTTGCAGTTCTGTGTCCTATCACCAGAAAACCACAGCCTTTCCCAAAGTGAGCCTCCCAGTATTATCACTCCTCTGTTTCCAGGCTCCTCCAGGGCTGATAGGCAAGGCCTTTTTGCAGCCAAAACAATTGCTAATGGAGATGTGAGGAGCTTCATTAAACTTGGAGTGATTATTCATATGTATAAAATGGCTCTGTGTTGTCAGAATCAGAGCCTGGGGCTGTAGCTCAAGTAGTAACAGCAAAGCAGAATAAAATTGTTTTCTCCTGGTTTTGCCTGGTACAAAACCAGCACGTTCAGGTAAGCATGAGACATTCACAAGTTCTGTAGCAGCTTTACAGGGGTAGAGCTCACAGAGAGTGCTTGCTAGAGTTTCCAAACTTGTAAAATTAATTTCAGTGGCAATTTAGCTCTTCCAACAAATGTTTGAGAAAGTGTGTGTGTGTGTGTGTGTGTGTGTGTGTTTGCACTTACACAAGCGAGTGTTTGTATAACATCTGCAAAGCAGAGAACAAGTGGGCTTGAGGGATAAAAGGTGCCAGCACTGGATTCCAGGGATAGCTTTCACCAATTGGAGGTTGCAGTTTGTCCAAAATTTGCTTTTCTCCTGCTTCACAAAAGAAGAGACCTTCTTCAGCTTAGAATAGGGAAGGGGTTAATTTTTGGCTGTTTCTTGTTTAAACAAATGCACCTGAGTAAATGAATGAATATTTTACTTTACTGTGCCTTTTTTGTACCTGTTTAACAGAATACTTAAATCATTATATAAAATTTTTTTATATAGGTGACAGTTTTATGTTACATACGAACCAGTCAGATGTTGGACCACCCTTCAAATAGCATTGGTTTTCCCTTTCCTGACTGAGCTTAGATAAAGTTGTTCAAGCAGTTGTTGTTTCTGTCCCTCTCCCCACCTCACTCAGAGCTGTTAGAGTGAACTCTCATGTTTTTGCAGCCATTGTGGAAGAAAACCTTTCATCCTGAAAAGAAGCTATAAAAAAAAAAAAAAAAAAGAAAAGAGAAAAATCTAAAGCTGGAGTACAAACCCAGTTAGTCATATGCCAGAAATAGAGTAAGAGAGCTATGAATGTGAAGGATTCCACCTGGTTTTGCAAATGTCTCTGTGACATGGGAACTCCAACAAAACTAGTGAGGCTCAGGGAGTCGGGGGGAAAAATTGCGTTTCAGAGCTACACCTAGACAGAATGACTTTCTGCCAAGTCCATCATTTGTGTGAGCAATGGATCATATGTGGTCCCAACAGGAAGCTAGTAACACACCAGAGGTCAAGGGTGTACCTCATTCTGGTATTTATAACACTTGGTAGGTGGTATTAATAGTTCCAGTTTGGCTTTTGGGGTACAAAATGAAAATAATTGCTCAGTGATGCCTGTGGGAAGGCAGTTACAGCTAACTACAAAGAAGAGATCCTCTGTTTGCCCATATGAAAGCCATGGACTGCATTTGCATCATTCACCTACTCCCAGGTCATGGGACAGATGGGAAAAGCACCAGCAGATGCAGAAGATGGATAGTTCCAATGGTATTGAGTGTGTTTATGCCTGGATCCAGGTCTGGATCCCAAAGCTGTGTGTATGGAAAGGTGGACAGCACTGGAGCTGAAGAAGGGCCAGTGTCTCTTTTCTTTGGGCTTTTATACTGTGACTGGTAATTTGTGGAGTCACTGGGAAGGCACAGAGCCTCTGTGCACACTGAACCCCTGCCTGCCTCAGCCTCCACGGGGTGACTGAACTTAAAGCATTCAAGAAATAGAGTTATTGCATGTAAGCAAGAACTGCACCTCTTTTTCTGTCCCATTTCCCAGTTCTTGTACACCAAAAAAACTTATTGTCCTGACAGTCACACATACTAGTTTTTATTTTCTGTTCACGTGTGTGGGCAGCAGGATGGATTACAGTGACCTGCCAAACACACACTCCATGAACATGCCCCAAGCAAAGCAGTGGCTCCAGACTTTACCCTGAGGGACCTTGTGTGACCTCTACCTATGGGTCTTGGGGCTGGGAATGTTTCTTACAGACCTGGGAATGTTTCTTACAGACCATTTTTCAGTGCCAAAGGACAGTCCTGGGGCCAGCCCAAGCTATTTCACTGGCTCTGGGAGCAGAGCTCCCTGCCCCAAATGGACAGACCCACCTCGGTCACGGACCATTCTTCTCAACGCTGAATAACTGGCGAATGAGTGAAATACTGGTAATCCCCACTGCACAGTCTAGCAGCTTTTGCCATGAAGGAGTCCCAGCTGGAGCACAGCTGGGCTGAGCAGGCCGCGGCGTTGCACTGGTCATGGATGTTGCTGCTCTTGAGCTGGCCCTGCTGGGTGACAGGAGGTGCACAGTCAGTACCTACTGCACAGCACAGCAGCTGGGTTAGTGCATGAAGAATGGCTTCTCCTTCTGAGAGTTGGTAAATGTTTTATCCTTTCCTTTGCTTCATGTTGGCAATTAGCAGAAGCAAGCCAGACACGGTGCTGCTCACTGTTCTTCATTCCACTGAGTGCCAAGTCATGCTTAGAATAATCTTAGGTGGTTGCCCCCACAGTGCAGTGTTGGAGCTGGGTTAAATCCCAGGAACACCCTTATAACTGAAACCAGCTGGGTGTAAATGAGCACTAGCACCTAGGATGAGTGTGGCTGCTCCAGTATCACATGGGGAAGGAATTGTATCTCGAGCAGCTGCGATCGTAATGAGATAGGGATTCACCAGCGGTATGCTGAGAATCATTTCCCTGGTGATAACGTGGTAATCAGCACAGACCATGGACCACGAGTGATGTGTAGCCACTTAGAAAACACTTTGGCATGCTGGATTGCTGGTCACTAGCCCAATAACACATGGTTTGAAACCGGAGCTGCCTGCAGAAGGCATCCTGGTGATGCAGCACAAAGCCTCCTGAGCCCATGAGTGTGGTGTAGGCATAGTCAGAATCCAGTCGTTTCCCCACTGAGAACATGAACCATTTTATTAATGGTATGAAATTAAAACTAATGGACAACAAAACTGGATTGGAGCTAATGACTCAACATCCTTATGACAATAATTATATCTATCAATGAAAGCAGCTTTTGGAAAAAGAAATAAATGAAGCTCTCAGAGCGGTACCAAATAGACTTTTCACTTGCATAAAGAGTGCAGAGATGAAAGCTATTTCCAAAGAGAAAAATTCCCATGTATTAGCATCAACCCACTCTTTGCTGAGTAATCTGTTTCTATAAGGAAAAAAAAAAAAAAGCAGTTCAAGGAGAATACATTGTTTATCTTTATAAATAGTTCCTCTAATCCTAATTTCACATTTAGGCCTATATGCTGCCTACTCTTGCTGATCTAAGTCACCCTTTGTTCAGTAAGTTTCCTCACGGTTTGTGAAAGTACCCGCGTAAATATTCTCAGATGAGGAGGCTGCCAACTTCTGTTGAAAGAAAACCATCACTTTACTGATGTTAAGTTACATATTTTTGGTATTTTACACACTGGCATGGCACTGTCTTCCTACTGCTTTTGTTTGTACTCTGAGTGTGGTAGTTGAGGAGAAGGAAGTGCATCCAAATTCACTGCATAATGCACTCACCTTAGGAAAAAACCATTGTGTGCCTTTCACAGGTGCTCTGTGGCTGTAGTTGGATGGATCACGTTATTCCTGCACAGATCCCAAAGACAAATCTGAAATAGGTAGCTGGCAGTTAATAAATAGCTTGAATCCCAAGCAAGAAATGGTAAATTCAGTCTTAGGATAACAAAGCTAGTTTATATGAATGATAGGAAGGACATGGAAGCACCATTGCATGCAAGTATTTGATCACCAGAAAAGCAAAGCATGAGTATTTCTTCCTAAAGTGCACTTGCAGTCAGAGAATTTTTTTTTTTTTTTTAAATTCATTTCAGTGGCAAATGCAAATGGCTGAATTGGTCTGACCGAGTTTTAAAGGAATACTTTATCCTAGAAATGGGCTGCTTGTCTCTCCTGTGCTCTTTCTTCTTAGAGGGAATAATTGCTGATAAGTGGAACTTGTAACAAAAATACAATATAAAGTAATTTTAACTAATGATTTCACTATTGAATGCTCTGTAAATTATTTACATTTTTATTCTTCATACTGTGCTATATACATTCCTCATAGAAAGAAATTATATATAAAGTGTCTTAAATAGATATAGTGTCTTCCTGAAAGTAACGCCATTTGAATGCCTTAGAGAATCAGAAAAATCCATACACCATTACACATCACACCAACAAAGTGCACTGTGAATTTGTTTGTAAATAGAAAAGTAATTTCTTTGAGTGCTTTACTTGCATAAACACTGCAAATATACTTTCACTGGCAAACTAGAAAGATAAAACCCTAGAGGAATTCAGTCTTCTGACCAATTCCATATTTACTTTAATCAGTGCAGAAAGAGCTTGAGAAATCTGGATGTGATAGGGAGGGTCAGGCAGTTCAGCAGATGTGTGGGTGTCGGGGATGAGGCAGCCTTCTTTCCCAAAGGTCCCATGGACAGCGCCAGCAGGAGACGGAGCCTTCTGCTCCCCAGCCTGGTCTTCCTTCCCATCCTGGCTGCCTTGACAAGCTGCCTCACAGGTGGCTGTAGCCCATGGTGTTCCTGCAGCAGTGTCCAGCAGCTGTGCAGGGCAGAGGAACTCCTTAGGCATCCGCAGGAGGAAGCCTGGTTGTGCCTGGATTTCTGCCCTGCAGCTGACAAAGCTGTCTGGTCACTGGGACATCTGGGAAGTCTCTCAGGCAGCTGGATTCCCCTGTGCCTAGCCAAGGATGTGCTCCCACTGCAGGCTTCCTTCTGTTGAGGCCTTTTACTGCTCAGTCTCATGGCTGAGTTCATGCCATGCCCCAAGGAGTGTGAGCTGGTTCCTGAGAAATGCTTGTGACACCTGCTGGGAACAGCCTCTGTGCCCGAGCAGTTCCCCAGTGCCCACAGAAGCTGATCACTTCTGGTATGTGACTGTTGGTGGGGTCAGAACAATCCCCCAAATGTCCAACCTCTGGTTTCCTTGCTGCAACTCAAGTTCTTTGCTTCATATCCTATCCTTGGTAGGAATGGCTGAGAGCTGCTTTTCTGCTTTGCTCTTACCTTTTCCTTATTTGAAAGTGGTTATCTTCTCACATCAGTCTTCTCTAAATTTAAACAAACCCAATTCCTTTCCTGGTAGGTCATGTTTTCTAGATCTGATAACTTTCTTCCTCTGGATCCTCTCCAGAGCTTTGGTGCTCCAGCTGTGGATTTGTACTGCTGAACAAAGCAGAAGGAAAGTCCCATGGGCCTGCAACTTTTCAAGCCTTCAGAGAAAATCTGCCATCTGCAAATTTAGAATTAGTTGGTTTGCACTCATCTGCTTATTGCCATCTTAATGTTTATAAAAAGCTTGTTGGATTCCTCATTCCATTGTTTTTACATAGCTGAGGCTAAGATGAGGTTGTTCATGAACTAAAAATGCAATGTATTCTTAAAAATGTAATTTACCCCTTCAACACTCAAAATCTCTACCTCAAGAATTAAGATTTTTCTCTGAAGGACATGTTTTAGAAATATTGACCCGGCTGTAAGGATTTGGTAGCAATCTGCATCTATTCATAGTGAGAAGATCAATGTGGATAACAACACTGGTGTTCACTCTCAGAAATACCTGCACTTGATCCCCTTTGAGCAGACACAGTTTAGAAGCCTTGGGAGACATAATGGCCTTTTTCCTCAGACAGCTCTCAGAATTAAGGCATGTTTTCAGTCATTCTTGTGTTCCTGCTGCAATATCTGCAGAGCCTTAATCCTTTTCCAGGGGTTGTTTGATAGCACAGAGGAGGCACCATTCGGCACCTGTACACATTCAAGGAAGTAAATTAATCAAACAGAGAAAACGGTTTAACTGTTGGAAGACACTGTAAAATAAGACCCAGCTCTAGTGATTTTTGAAAGACAGCATTTCCATGTTAGTTCATTGTGCAAATATTGAAGGTTATGAAAGGTATCAAGGCCGTAGATCTGCACTTGTATGCTCCTGTGAGGAGCCATTGATCTTCTTGGTCTGTGAGCCGCAGCTTTCTGGGCTAGTCCAGGTTTGCATTGCTCATAAAGTGAAAGGCATAAGAGAATGTTTTGTGTAGGTAAAGAAGCCATTCCCTTGATATGAAGTTGCAGGCTATCATTTGGTTTGAGTTAAACACATTGGTTTGATTGTCTCTGACAACAGCTAGCCTTGTTTCTCTGAGATTTTAAAGTAATTTTTCAAGTTGCTGTAGTGAGTGAACATGACAGTAAGTCATATCTTGTAGCTCACCAAGCTGTCTTGAATGCCCTGGCTATAAAACATGTTCATAAAATCCTCTGTTGCCCCTAACAGTTTCTCTATTCCTAAGCACAACATAGTGCTGTTTGATGGGGAGGACATACCTCCATCATGCAAAGAAAAAGTGTCTTAATGACTGCATGAGGAAAACAGATATATTTAGAACTGACTTAACTGCACTGAGTAGAAAGCAACTGCAAGACAGATGCATTTGGTTTGCAGCTAAAAGAGTTTTATGCACAGGGCACGCTGTCTTGAAATGTGTAAGTCTGGTGTTAAAAGGAAAACTCTGAAGAGAGACCACCTAAACTGCAGCAGTGTGCTTTAAGCAATCTTAGAATGTACAAAAAGGTGAGCCAAAAGCTTTTGGGTTTGGGGGTTCTTTTTCTCTATTTTTTGTGGGTTTGGGGCTTGTTGGTTGGTTGGTTGGTTGGTTGGTTTTCTAGGTAGTGTTGATGTGTTTTAATTTTGTTAACAGAAAGTGCAAGCAGGGAATTGGTTCTCTGAAAGTTAACATGATAAAAAGCAAATACAGAACTCTTAAACTTGATCTGTCATGTGTACAAGCTCTGATTTTGGCCAGGGGAGGTGGGGCTAATTGGCCCCAGGAGCTTAGCTCTTCCTCTGCTTAAAGCTGGCATTGCACAATTTGGAATGTGCTGATATAAAGTAGGCTCACTTTTTGAAGTTTTTTATAAATTTAAATTGGATTGTAAATCCACATTTTTCATATGAGATTTATAGCTCATTAGGAATGTGCAAAAAAGCTCATCTGTTGACAGCTTGTATTATTTTTGATAATTGTGTTGAACTCCAGCATAACAGGTCTGAAGCTTTTCATCACAGTTGAGTCCTCAGAATTCAAGCTAAGGAGGAGATGGAATTGCCTTTTGATACATAGAGCTGAGCTGGAAATTATTAACTGAGTTAGCTCATTTTTTTCCTGAAGTAAGAGGGAGCCATTTAGCAGTTTTAATACAAGGTTTTTTCCTCCTTGGCCCTCTGGCTTAATCTGCAGTGTCAGCATTCACCAAAATGGAAATCACTGCAAACAACCTTTAATATGAGTGGTTTTCTTCCAGCAGGCTGCTCCACTCCACGCCCCCATTGTACAGATGTTCTGCAAGGAACACTTGGTTATCTTACATTTTAGAGGCTGGAATAGTAGCTATGAGTGCTTCAAGATGATATCCAAGTAGGTAAAGAGGAATGGGAAGGGAGATAGCACATTAGTGAAAATTCACCAGTAAACACAACGCAAGATATGACATGACTATCAAGTAACATTAATTACTTTAGAGCCTCACTGTGTTCCTTGTGCATTTTAATTATTATTTCAGCATAATGTAATAACAAGGGCTGGTTTATAAGATGATAATAGGACTTGAGGCTATGACTGTGGCAGGTTTTGTAAGCAGAGGGTGGTTGAGCTGAGCAGAAGCTGCCCGTGGCTGTGCTGTGCATTGCAAGCCATGGACCTGGGCTCAGGGAGGGGAAGGATTTCCTGCTGTAGTCACCTTTGGAAAACAGAGCCAGTGATGTGTCCCACCCCCTGCTGTCTTCTGGTGAAATCTTCGTAGTGGTTTGGTCATGTGAGGCAAATAAATCCTCCAGCAGCCATTTTCCCCTGCACTATTGCAATAAAACTGACCCCTCCCCCTAATTATTCCCATCAACATTCAATTACCTCTCACTTACCAAAGATTCCCCTTCTGTGTGAAGGCTTAAGTGGGCATGATTGTTTTTGTCAGTAGTTTCCCAGTATCTCTGTGCTCATGCTTGGGCTACATCTTACATACAAGGATCAACTCTTCTAGGGATTGAATCAACACTTCAGCCTTCGGAGGATTATGAAGGATGGGGTTTCACTATTTTACCAAAGTTTGCATCTCCCTTTGTGTGATGACAACTTAAAAAATTTTGTGCGCTTTAGATTTCCCAGACAATAAGTGGTGCATTTGGCCAGAGTTCTCACCCACTTACACGTGTGTGGTTCCCCGTGAATCCATCTGCTCCCTCATTATCAGTTATTAAAAGGCGTTTGAGACACTGATTAGCCTGGCTATTACGGGTGGGGAGGCACTAACATTTTCGTAAGCTGTGCTGAAATGTTCAAACCAATGCAAAGTCAAGAAATGCCTCTCTGTAGAAACAGGCAAGCAGGGAAAATCGAGTTAATGGGAGCCTATTTCACACGTACTGATCCCTCTGAGCTCCTGTTAGAGCCTGGAGAAGTGGAAATACCCTGTGCTTTGGATGTCAAACTGGTAATGTTGGTTTGTGAGACTAAGCCTGCTCCCAGTTTCCCCAGCTGCAGCTCTGTATTTTTGCAAGACACCGTGGCCTCCGAGGGACCGGACCATCAGGTTTTGGTTATCTCTAGCGATTGGTTGGCTGGTGAGGGCTGCTGTAAATATTTCCTCTTTCAGGTAGTTCTCTAGCCCAAAGGTGTTTAGTCAAAGGTGTCATGGCCTTCCACATACACCCTCCCCTTCTTTCTCCGTGGGGTAAATGCTGTTCTGCTGCTTTTCACCTGTTGTTTTGAGACGTCCTGAGCCCCCAGTGATGCTGGAGGCATTATCAGCAGGAGGATGGAGGTCTGTGCAAGGGGAAGCCCCTCTCTTCTGCCTTAGCAGAATAAAAATCTTATAGTTTAGGGGTTTTGCGTGTTTAGCCAGGAAACTGGATTTTTAACTGTGTTTGCAGCTCGTGTGTGCATGTTTGAACACTCCCATCCACTTAGATCAGTTAGAGTCACCAAACTTCTTATTTTTTCACAATAAAACTGCATTATGCCTAGACATGTTGAGCCAAATCTGTTCCTCATGTTATTTCACTGACTTCCTGAAGAATTACACCAGAGGTGAACGTGGTCTGGTATAGCAGCTTTTTTGCCTCGAGCGAGTCTTTACAGCAGAGTTGTATTTCTCTCAAAAATATAAAAGGACCACTGACAGATCTGCAGCTCTGCTGGTGTGAGCAGGTGCAGCTATATTAAATTATTTCTTATTAAATTGATTCAGCAACTTGAAGCTTGTAATTTTTGTTCTGCTATGGTTCTGTGACAGAGACCTTTTAAATCAGGCAAAGCATATCTGTTCTCATGTAATTCCTTGCTCTGGTATTATAATTTTAAAGATTTCTTTTTGTATGTAGCTTGGATTCTGGCTGTATTATTTATTTGGGTAAGATCTGAAAATTAAAGCCTTTTCCAGATAATTACATTGAACTGTGGTATTAGTGCTATAATTGCATTTAATCCACTGACATCCGGATGAATGTGAACAATAGTTTTTGCTTTTGTTTTTAGATTCAAATGGTTTTAAGCTCTGGTGGTCACTGTGGCATGAATCGGTGTGCTTCCCTTCCAGCCAGTGGCAGTACTCTGATTTCCCCCTCCCTGAGGATCTGGCTTGTTATTTTAAGGGTGCCAGTCTTCAGCCAGATGCAATGTTGCTGGAGAGTTTTCCCCCACTTTGACTATTTGTGAAAAATAATCTGATTTTCTATGCCCTCTTGTAATTGCACACAGAAAACGTAGTAGAGTTCTCCTTTTGACAGCCTCATTGCTCCACCTCTGCTCGTTTGAGGTAGAATGGTTAACAATTTTTCACTTTTCCGGGGTGCATCCCGTGCTCGTGTTACTGCCATTATTGCTCAGCTTCTGTTCACTTAGCATCAGAAGCAGGCAGAAATGTTTGCCTGGAGTTCCATGCCTTTAATGCCTTTTGGGGTTGGTTGTTTGTGTTGCAGGTTTATTCCCTTGAAGACTCCAGGCTTAGGCTTGGAGACCCCAGCCATCACCATTGAGCCCAGCAGCTGGAGCGGCAGCGAGAGTCCTGCCGAAGACATTGAAAGAATGAGTGATTCTGCTGATAAACCTATTGACAACGATGCAGAAGGTGTCTGGAGTCCTGACATTGAACAGAGCTTTCAGGAGGCTCTAGCTATCTATCCACCATGTGGGAGGAGGAAAATCATCTTATCAGATGAAGGCAAAATGTATGGTAAGTGGTACACATTTAGCCTTTGGAAATAGTTGTTCCAACATGAGAACTGTAAAGCCCAGCCTGTTTCTACACAATGTTCCTGGCTCTGATTTTGGTGCTTTTGGAGTAAATTGTGAAGAAATCTGTGAAACTGAGAGAGCTCAGCTGAGCTGATGCAGTGTCCAGGACTTTCCAAGACATTTCCTTCTCCACTGGCACTAGGAAAGCAATATTGATACAGAATTGTCTTATTAGTTACCTTATATAGTTGCCTTTGACAAGTTCTATGCTGTGGCTGAATGTGAATATTTAAAAGAAGCATTTAATTGTGGTGCTCCTTGGGCACAAAAAAATTAGACATTTTTCTTTATTTTTCACTAAATAGTGAAGACAGGGAAATGGAAGTGCAGTCTGTGTGGTGGTGTGGCAGATTATGCCATGCTGAACTGCAAAGTTATAAAGTTCTTGTTGTGTTCAGGAGCCTTTCCATGAAAGAGGCAAATAAGGAGTGCTTTTGAGTATTTTCTTTTTTCCTCACTGTTTTTTTTCCCCCCTTCCCTGCGTGCAAACTGCTCTCAATCAGATGCCAACATTCCATAAATACATGCTGCTCCGCGGAGGGATGCTGACATCTCCATGTGCTGCGCGGGGCTGCGGAGCTCTTTCCCCACTCCTCTGAGCTCTCTCTCGCTCCGTTCCTTTCTCGCTTCCAATTTCCAAACTCCTCCTTGGGGCCGGCAGAGCCCTTGCCCGTGTGCCCGTGCCCGGAGGTGGGTGGCCGTGCCCCGAGGATGCTCCCCCGTCCCTCGCCGCTACCTGGCTGGGCAGAGGGGCCCGGTCCCGACCAGATGGTGCCGCAGCTGCCACCAGCTGTGCCCCGCCCGAGGTCACGGGCACGGGCACTGCCGGGTGATCCGGTCCCTCCGCAGCTGCCGTGTCACCCCCGCGGCCACACCGAACGTCCTGTCCGGGAAAAAAAGAGTCGGGATGAAGCATCTCAGCTGCCCTCGGCAGAACCTTCCCGGGCCGGGTTTCCTGCCTGGGTGTTTGCTTTTCCCCCTCCTCCTTCTCCCGCACGCCCCTTCGCCCCCTGCCCAAGGGGATATAATCTCTGCTGTCCTCTCCTGCTTGCCCGTTTCCGCCTGTTTTGATTGCTTTTCGGTGCTATTATTTTCCTATGGAAAGGGCAGATGATTTGCCTAATTAGGAGGTTGTGCTCCTTCTAGGAGTACATAAGCATGTACATACGAACAGGCTTATTGTGTATTTATGCTCTAAAGCCTTACTTAGGCTCGAACAGCCCATCAGCCAAAGTAAGGGTGGTTGCATTTTTTTTTCTTAATCAGGATCCTTACAACCACCCTGAAATCTGCTTTTTGGTGTTTTGAAGCATTTTTTTGTGCCATTGTATAAATTAAAGAAATTAACATATTTATCCATTCATTGCGACAATCACTGGTTTGGTTAATGGTTCCTAACCCTGAATGTTAACATTTGTTGAATTATATATGTATAATATATAATTCAACAAATATGCATATTTGTGCATATCTAGTTGCTGATTAATATTGGTAGCTAGTAACACCATAAGCATAGGCACATCTCATATTTATGCTAATCCTTAATCA
This sequence comes from Promerops cafer, assembly GCA_013398275.1. NCBI lineage: Eukaryota > Metazoa > Chordata > Aves > Passeriformes > Nectariniidae > Promerops > Promerops cafer. The sequence continues at coordinate 326,956 of VZSE01015422.1, read as the reverse complement.
AATATAGTTAATTTTCAATCAAAAAAGGAGCTATGCGTGCCTGATGCTGAAAATTTCACTTAAAGTGTTGCCCTGATTGAATAGAGAGAAATGTGCTAGGGACATACAGGGTACTGTATGAGCAGAATTTACATCTTGACTTTGCAGTGGATGAACTCATGTTTTCATTCTTCAAACTGAGTGACTGCTTTGTAGTGTTTGAGGATTTATTGAAACCATGCTAGGTTTCTGAGGACTTTCTAATAGAGTCTTATGGCCCTGAGAGCATAATTGTTCTCCAAGGATTTTGAAATCAAAACAGTGTAAGTGTTTTACATTCTGTGTGGCATAATGAAAATAATTTAATGCCTTTTAGTGGCATACCAAGTTTATTTCACTTAGAAGAGAGACATTGCAATATGGCCAAGCTTCCATAATGTTGGGGGATATTGTAATGTGTCAGTAATTCATGGGCCATGTAAGACAAAAGGTCAAGAGAGCACCATTTCATTTTCTAACTGAAATTACCTTTAGATATGGGCACCAGAACAGATCTGATCTTTATGGAAGGACATATAATGATCACTCTGTGTGGATTAAGTTAAGCAATTGTAGTTTTTGATCTTTGGAGGGAGACTTTGAGAAGAGCAGAGATTTTGCTTGAAGAAATATTTTAAGTCTCTGCCTTTGATTTAATGAGAGCTTTGCGACATTCATGTAAGCAAGTAGCCAGAGTTTCTTCACTGCTCTTTGTGGTGGTCTAAAAATCATCCTTAAATGGGCGTTTCTAAGAGGTTTGTGTTCAGCTGGCTCCGGGGGACTCGGAGGATTGCTCAAGGAGGACTGAGGGCACTGGAATCTGTGGGTGAGGGGTGGCTGAGGGGCTCCTGCCTGTGGTGCCACCTGGGTGAGAGCAGGGTAGCTCATGACGGGAGAGCTGCCCCAGTGGCACTAAAGGACATCTGTGACTTCTCCAGACAGCCTGAATCACTTCAGCTGTTCCTCTATAGCTGAGGCCTCAGATGAAGGAGGGAAAGAAATGGGAGGGTGTTTCCCTCTCCCCTTGCCTTCCCAAAAATGTAACTTAAGACACAAGAGGATGACGAGAACAAAAGACTTTTGATCCTATCCCCACAGAAAAGGGTTGCAGGGGCCCCTGGCTGGGGAGAGGAAAGGGGATGTCCTAACATTTTTATTCTTGCCTTGGGGCATCCTCAGGCTGCAAAGACAAAACTGTGACCTGTGCAAGACCAGGAACATTTCAGACTGGTCCAGGGTTATGACTCCTTGAAGAAACCCTCAGAAAACAAAGTGAAAGCTTAGTGAAATTCTTGTTTTTAAACTTATAGGAAATGACTGGGTAAGAAGCAAAGAGACTTGTTTTGGTTTGGATGGACAAATTCCAGAAACTAGTTTTGAAATTCTTGAGAGAGAACGGGAATACATGGTAAAGCCAAGGGACATGTGATAAGTTTCCTGCAGGAAAGCTCTATCCATCACTCCTTTTCCCTTTCCTTTGTGAATGAGGTTGTGAAGGTCTTAGAGTGTTGGTTTTGCTCCTAGCACAGTATTGACTAAAAGTAAATAAAATTTAAAAAAGATGAGGAGGGTATAAATGTGGAGGCTTGAAGAATGATAGAGGAACACATCTATAAATTGATGCTCACACTCTTTGTGGAAGCAGTCCAGTGTAGGCAACGGAGGAAAGACTGAGTTCTTAGACACATTTTCATCTGTCTTGCAAAGGCATTGGTAAGTCTTTTTTCATCTGTACTGTTTCAAAAGAAGTATTGATCAAACACGAATATCATCCTCTGGTACCAGTAGGGCACCCTATAATTTGCCTTGTGTCTCAGAGATCCATTCTGACAAATTTCTGTGTCCTTGTGTATCCAGCTCATAGTAAAACTCCAGCCCATTAGAGGGCATTGGCTGTCCTGTATTTGTACTTTGTTCTGATCGTTGGTCTTTTACTGCTGACAGTTTAGTAACTTGTAGCAATCCCTGTGAACTCACTTATTGGCAAGATATTTGCCTGTGCTTGTCTTTGCTCCTGAGAGAGTGTTTTGGAAAAGATTACAAGAATGAAAGCTGCTGTGAAATGCAGCCCTACTTTTATCCCTGGTGTAACACTGAAGTCACGGGAGTTACCATGGGATTGGATTTGGCTCTGTGTGCACATTTTCATCTTTTTTTTTTTTTTTTTTTTTTTTTTTTTTTTAATATATTTAGCTACAGCAAGATGTGGCTTTAGTGCAACTCTAGGGACAATGCCAAAGTGCCCTAAGTGCTAGCAAGTGGAATATGCCCGCAGACATTTTGTTATCAGCACTGCTAAATTAGCCTCAATGTAGCAAAGGTGGCTTTTGCCTTTAAGACAAGACAATAATTTGATATTAATTTTTGAGACTTGTAAACAGTTCCTCAGTTGCGAATTTGCATTGGAGGTATTCATCTCTGCAACAAAAGTTATTATTAAAAGGAAGTTTTTTAGCATGTTTAGTAGTTTTACAGAGAAGAATGAGTACTAATTAACGTGAGAAATTGCATAGCAGCCTTTCAGAACTGTGTAGGTTTATTAGGTTATACATAAAATCTCTTGGCATGCACTGTTACGGGAAAAGGATACTTTCATAAAAATTTCTGCTCAGATAATAGAATTTTTGTACGATGAGTAATAATAGTCTTCATTTCCAAAGCACCTTGTGTAAATTGGGTGTTAAAACTGAACTTTGAATCAGAATATTGACAAAAGAAATCCTGTTCTGTGGGCTTGCCTGATTCTGTATCTAACAGCCATTATTTGGTGTTTTTCTGGGTTTCTATTAGGAAACTGCAAGGTAAATAGCTTTATGAAGAATACAGTAACATGTTACAAATTATTTTTACTATTGCTTTTAATTTTAAAAGTTCCATGCAAGTTGCTGCCTCCATAAAGACATTCTTACCTCATAAAGTTTCCACAGTGTTAAATATATTTGAATGTGAATAAGGTATTTGGAGTGATGAAATACCAGATGTGAAGTATCAGGTTTCATGTTTATTCATCTGTTCCTGCAATCATTGTACAAAGATACGCTCTTGTATTTATTTTTTTTTCCCTTTTTTGTTCTCTCAGCAACATGCACCAAATGAATGCAGTGAAGATGGGACTCCTATTCTGAAAGCCACTATTTGGGTTTTTTAGGTTGTAAACAAATGTGTCCAGAACCACTCTGGCAGTGCGGGGCTTGCTCAGTGTGTCATGCTGCATCACGGCACACGTGTGACACCCATGCTGAGCCCTCAGCCAGCAGGGAAGGGCCAGAGAGATGGTGTCTGCTGGAGAAGTTACTATTGAAATTGCTTGGGTTATGAGCAAATCTGCCTGAGATCGTTTCTGCAACGTGGTGATGTTCTTGCAACATCAGCAGGCCGTGCTTGCAAGAGGGCAAGATCTGGTTTTGTGAGCCCAGCCCATGGAAAGGAGGGGTTGTTGGGCTTGCTTGTTCTCGAGGATTTCTAAAATGTGGGGGAACAGGATTTAATCTTTCTCCTTGGGCTTTCAAGAGTAAATTGTCAGTGCTTTGAGATAAAGTGTCAGAGTCTTCATAAGACAGAGAATTTTTTTCTCTCTCCTC
>VZSE01015422.1:190476-323323 GCA_013398275.1 Promerops cafer | reverse complement strand
CTGCCATAACCTGCTATCCTAAAGAGAAAATCTAGGTGGGACAGTGAGAGCTGTGTGTGATAAGGATATCAACTCCTACTTGGGGAGCAGGCAGAGGAGAACAGGCTTTGGTAAGCACCACAGCTGAAAATGTCAGTAATGTTGTGGAAGTACTGTTGTACATGGCACAGCCATGGATCGAGTGTTCCGTTGGCTGTGTTGGGTTGGGAGGATGATGTATTCCAGAGGAAATGGGAATGTACACTAGAAAGTTTTGCTGAAAAATTATGCATCAGAAAGAGCGGGACAACCTTTGAAAGTGATTTTTAGCACTTGGGCTTTGTCCTCTCTCTACTTAACATGTTCTCGTCAGTCACCCATATAAAGGGGAACTGGCAGAAAGCTGTGTGTAGCCTGTTTGTGGGAAAGACAAAAGTGTGGCTGCTGCTCCAGCCTCCCAGTGCTCAGCAGGCACTGCATAGAGGAGGTACTGGCAGCATCAGTTCATGCCTAAAACTAAGTGGGAGCTACCAGGGCAGGTTCAGATCAGGCATTTGTCCACTTCAGAGTCATTTACTGGCTAATCCTATTTAAGCAACCATACTAAACAGTGTAAGACTGTTTTTCCTTTATGACAATGTTCCTTTGGTAATACCCTTGTTTAGAACTGACACACATTAACATGAGAGTACTGAAATGATGCAACCTCACTGGAACATCCAGGATACATTTAGGTGGTTGTCTAGGGTCATTTGTATTGCTTGTTTTTCTACCAGCACTGGTTTCTCAAGATGAACTTGTGATCCTGTAATTGCAGAAGGCAGAGTTTTGCAGCTTTAAGAAATAGCTGTCATGCTAGGAGGTAGTTAGGCTGATGTAGTGTGTTAGTTGGTTGCACAGTTCTGAGAGATCAAGATAATTGAAAAGCCTGCATGTAGATAGCATGAAAGAAAATTGACTTGTTGATTTGATCTCATTCCCTGTAGAACTGGGATCGCTCCTAGGGCAAGCACCTTCTCATTCACGCAACCTGGGGACAGCTTGAGTTGGACAAGTAAGGCCCACTTGGGTGTTACGATGGGCTGTAAGGTTGGAGTTCCTCTTCATGGGACCAGTATGAAACTATGGTAGAAGTGTCTGCACTTCAAACACCAGCTGAGTTATGTCACACAGTCGTGGCAGCAGAGCAGTGATCCACATCCCCAGTAAAGGCCTGACATGGGGATGGGGAGGGTAAGTTATATCCACGTCAACACTCTTGTTCTGGGCACCCGTATGGAAGCAGAAGAGGTGAGAAAACCTAGAAATTGTTTTGTGGAGAGAGAGACTTGGACAGTGCAGGGAGCATCTTACATGACCAGCAACAAAAAAAAATATTGATCAAAAATTGACCCCGTAGCTGCCAGCACCATCGCCATGGTTTGCGCCAGCACATAAGAGTGCTGGATTTGGGAAGTCCTAGGTGGCTGTTCAAGATGGACTAGGGGCCAGTGAGATGAGTGGTGAAAATCAGACATCTGAACAATGCTGGATGGGAAATTTCATCCTAATGTTCCCACTGTTCCCTTAGGGGGTTTGCTCTGTGTAGGTGTGATAACAAATAACACTGTGGGGAACAAGGAGCAGTGGGAATACAAAGAAATTTTACAGTATCTTTGGTTTTCTGGGGACATGCAGTCTCCTGAGAAGTAGGTTTGTGTCCCACCCCACTCCTCACAGGAGTGATCCTGGGCTAACTGTTGGAGAGTAAATGCTGTGGTGGTTGTGACATGAGTCTTCACAATTCCCTGAGGGCCTGCTATTCAAAATTAATATATATCTTATCTGAGTCTTATGGGGATTTCCTAACAGATGCATGAAGGATTTTTTTCTGGGTTTTTTTGGTGATGCCCTTGAGAAGTTGCATTAATACCATTGTATGAATATTTTCCTATACTACAAACAATTTCATGTGGGGCACTTGGTCTGGAACATCAGACAGAAACACTTCAGGCTCTAGGCTTCCAGATGATTCAAGTCTGGAATTTGAGTTTAAGAAATTAGACACTAATGGATTAACAGTTTACAGACTCTTAGTAGAAGTAATGGTTTAGTTAGTAGAAAAAGGCTGCTCTGCAATTTTTCTGGTTTTGTTCTAGGCATACAAAGTGTTTGGCATACACACTGTTTGACTAAGGAACATGTTTTTGTAAGCAAAAATAATACAAATTTGGGATATGAATGTGCTAATTCCATTTCATGAATGCTCTTTTAAACACACAGAATGACAATGTGCCAGAAGTGGCATGGCTTGTTAAACCTAATGTAAAAGGGACAGCAGTACATCCCAAATTCACGAGGGAATTGGAACCCTGAGAAGGCACTGCACGCTGTGGGAGTTGCTTGGATGTCAGTCAAACACCATCACAGTTTTACCTACAGGGTACTCAGGCACTGTTAATACAAACTGATCAACACGCACCTTGTCTGGTGTGAGAAGTCAGTGTCACTATCGCAACTGCTTAATTACAACCTTCCCTCAACAGCCATCTCCAGCTATGTCAGGCCTCCTGAGGATTTTCTGGGTTTTATGCTTGTATTGAGATCTCCTTTCTGCCTTGAAGGGGGCAGTCAGCTTGCCAGAGGTTACCAGGTGTTTAGGCCTTCAAAAAAGATCAGGTCATCAACTCAACTCCTTGTTTGGTTGCCCTCCTTTGGAGGAGGGGGACCCAACAGGCAGGGATGGATTTGGCTTGGTGAGTCTTGGTTTCTCTGTAGGCCACCATATCACCCTTGATGCCTGACAGTTTTGGGGACAGCAGCACAGAAAACATGCCTGGAGGTGTTAGGGAGCATATTCCAGTAATCTGAGTGGAAGTAGGTGAGGTACAGTATGCCAAGTTTGCATATAATGAAGAAGATGCTTTTTCAGTTTGCCTAATCATTGCAGCAGAGCTAAAGCATCTGAAGCTTATTTGCCTGAAGCTGCTTCGCTTTTTCTTACTTCTGCCTTAACATCAACCAGTGTTTGGTTAACATGGAAAAGAAAAGGATTAATTAAATAAAAATCACAGTTTAAATTGTGTTTTTTGTCATGCTAGCAATGCAAGTGAGTAGGGAACACAGATGAGAAACCCATCTTCAGCTGCTTGGATTCAGCACCAGTTTTACCCCTAAACTAGCCGGCAACACTGCTGTCTTAGACATTGAGAAAAGGAAAATGTTAGCCCAGCTGGGTCCCAATTTCAGGGACTTGGGGACAGCAGGCTGGGTATAGTTCACTAATAATTTTCCATAGTGAAAGGAGTCTTTGGATCATTTTAGCAGGTGCCTTCATGTGGCTTGGTAACTTCAGCATTTAATTATTTGAACAAGAATTACATTTTCATTTGTTTAGTTCTGCCTTAGATGGACTGTCAGCAATAAACTTTTCAGTACAATTAATGGTGAAAGAAGTGTTTACTAATAGCTGTACAGAAATATATGCACATACATATATGTGCAAATAGGTTTGTGTGTGTGAAAAAAATGTGTTCCAGCCAACTAAAATGTATTTAGGAGTCTTCAACCAGGAGGTTTGTACACAAGGACGTGGTTACCTCTTGGCTGGGACCTTCTTTGCTTTGGCAACTGAAAGCAACCTCCCGTGAGAGTGCTCTACGAAGAATTAGTGTGATTCATGTTGGTAGCTGTTATTAGGTAGGCATGTAGGCATATATTTAGATAGGTGAGGTATGGAGGCATACATTGTGTGCTGCGTATTTAGGCTGCACAGGGTATTTTTAGCTGCAGGAGGCCCAATCACCAGAGTGCTGAGGAGAATTGCTGTAAGGGATAGCACACGGAGGAGCCGCCCGCAGAATTTTCCATCCTGCCAGGCAGCAAGAAAAGGCCACTGGAGCTGCATAGCTGGGTGGCCAGAGGAGTGCCATTGACAGGTGGGACAGATCAGAAAGCCCTTTGGCCTGGCTGCTCCAAAGGCTCTTGATCTCTCTCTCAGCCCCCATTTGGGAGCAGTTGTCCCAGGTTCCAGCCTCCCACTGACCCCTGTGCGCGTGACACATGCAGAGCTGGTGGGGGATGGCCTGGAGTCTGGCATGTGAGGTTAGCAAAGTGGTAAATAATAGGGAAGATGCATTAGGGCTGGAAATACTGAGCAAAAATTAAAATGGTATAAAATAGCCATTAAAAACCCACTTCTATTAAAATTATGAGACAGGAAATTTTACAAGCTGCCTTTGCCCAATGAAGAAAAGCAGCCTAGAGGGACTAAATAACTTGTCTGATGTCATCAGGGGTTTTATAGCAGAGCTGGGAATTAAGCCCTCTTCCCCCCAGTGCCATCTAAGCTTTAATGCTGAAGGGGGTCCTTTCACAGCTTATCCAGTGACCCTTGGGGAGTTCAGGGCAACTGTGGCAAATCCATGTTCCTGCACCACACCCTGTGTGGGGGGAGAGCAGGCTGCATCTTCTGGAGAGTACAATCTCTGCATAATGTGACCACAGGATGCCTTGCTCCTCTAATAAAGGAGTTGACTAAATGCCATTTTATTATTATTAGACATTTGCTTAATATAGTAGTTCCTTGAAACCAAACAAGAAAAGGTCCTCGAGGTGCTGTATACCATGTACAAATAATGGAGAGCCACAGGGAGTCTAAGATTTATATGGAGAAGAGAGAAACTGGATGGGAAACTGAGGCAGTATTTAGGCCCATGTTGATGCTCCATGAGATGATGTAGTCCTTCTACAGAACAAGAGAGAGGCTGCTGAAAATAGGATGATTTAATTTGTTCATAACATCATTATTCAAGGAACAAAAAAGTATGTAGCCTTATCCAAAGAAGTAATCTAAGAGGTCTTCACTTTGTGCCAAACTAAAATTCTGCTATTTAATTACGAATTTAGAAAATATCTTGGGCTCAATTTCCTCCTCAGTTTCACTGTTATAAATCTAATGGAATTGTTAAAGATTTATGGCAGTATAACTGAAGGCGGAATTGGGTCCCTTATGTTTAAAACTTAGTTTGCCACAGAAGTAATAATTCCTGTTTTTTAGGCAAGAGTTTAAGAATTTTGCAGACCTCTGTTTCTGTAAAAGAAATATGAGCTACAGTAGTGTGGGTGAGTGATTAATGCTGGAGGGGATGTCTAGGGGCAATCGGAATTGGCTGGTGTGGAAAATCCATGTGCAATTCAGATTTAGGATCTGTTTGCAGATGCCTCATAATTCAAAATGTCAAAAAAACCCCCAAACCTTAGGCCTTCATGTAGTAAATTCATATACTGTGTGTTCAGTGTGCAGCAGGCTTTGCTGAAGTAATACCCTCATATGAGGTGTGAACTCATCCCATTCTCCTTAGTAAGGACTTAAATTCAAAATTGATTGTGACTCTTTACATCCTGACAGCATCTAAATCATGTTAAAAAAAAATCCCCAGGTTTTTTTTTATTTAAATCATGTGTATAATGACTTTAAAAGGAAAAATACTGCCTTATTTATTCAGACCTAAAGAAATCCCGTGTTAGTGCAGATCTATTTTATCCACTGGCTTGTCATCTCTAAACTAAGGATCTTTCTAATGGGCTCTTTATTGTTTTTCTCAGCTTCCACTTAGGAAAAGAGCTCAACTTAAGAGATTTTCAGAGGTGAGCTAGGGTGTGCCCATATCCTGTTTGGAGGTGCCTGGTTGGGCCTGAGCACAGCGTGTGCAAGCCCTTGCCCACCCAACAGGCTGAGCAGCTCTGGGGGAGCCCTGGCCCTTCCTGGGAGCTGCAGGGGATGCTGTGAGCAACTTGGGGTAGTTTCCCCAAGAACACACTCTGTGAGCTGGAAATGTGCTGCTCTGGGATTTATAGCACTTCTGACAAATTATGCTTTTTATAGAGTGCTGTAGGCCTGCAGTGCATTGTAGACATCAAAAGAAGTTATAATACAAAACTAAACCAAAATATGATCCCTTGAAAGTGATATAATTCAGTATCTGTTCAGAATAGCCAATTTTAATTTAAATACAGCATTTAGGTCCAGGTACATTTTTAGGAGCTTCATTTAGGAATGGATAGAAGAGTTAATTATTCTAACTTTGCTCCCAGTTTCTCTACTTCCTCTTCCTCAGTGGTGCAGAGAGATGAGGCATGGGGGTTGTGATCAGTTCATCACACACCTTTGCTTCTGCTACTTCGTCCTCAGGGGGAGGGCTCCTCATACTCTTCCTCTGCTCCTGTGGGGGGTCCCTCCCATGGGACACAGTTCTCCATTAACTTCTCCAAAGTGATTCCTTCCCACGGGCAGCAGTTCTTCCCAAACTTCTCCAGCGTATCCCCTCCACAGGGTTCAGTCCTTCAGGAGCAGCTGCTCCAGCATGGGGGTCACAAGTCCTGCCCACAAACCTGCTCCACTGTGGGCTTCTCCTGGGGTCACAGCCTCCTTCAGGCATCCGCCTGCTCAATATCCATCCTCATGGTGGATCTCAGCATCCCTGTGCCCTCCCCATGCTTAGGGCTCAGCTGCCTCACCATGGGCTGCCCCAGGGGCTGCAGGGGAATCTCAGCCCCAGTGCCTGGAGCACTTCCTGCCCCTCCTGCAGTGACCTGGGTGTCTGCAGGGCTGGTCCTCTCACACATCTCACTCCTCTCTTTGGCTGCAGCTGCCCAGGGTTTTTCCCTCCCTCCTAAATCTGTTCTCTCAGGAACAGTACCACCGTCACTGGTGGACCAGCAGTGGGTCTGTCTCGGAGCTGGCTGGCATTGGCTCTGTCAGATATGAGGGCAGTTCTTGGCAGCTTCTCACAGCAGCCACCCCTATAGCCCCTCACTGCCAAACCTGGCCATGCAGACCTGGTACTCTGTGAAAACAGTAGCTCTGAATGAACATAAAACAGTTCCATGTTTAGTACAGTCCTGATTTAATGCATTGATTCATGGTACCTGTGATTTTTAAGTATGGGTTTTGTTTATTTTTTAAATACAGATAAGTGATTAACTACCTAAAAATTAGTGGAAATTTAAAGGAATAAACCCCCCTGTTGTCGCTGAGGTATTCTGCAGCCTAAGCAAAGGCTCAGGTATTCCAGATATGATAGATGTGCAGATTGCATAAGACATTATGCATTGCTCGCTCTAAGATACAGAGTCCTGTCTGCCCTTAAACCCTTTGTTCTCTTGGCTGAATGCAGTTAATTAGCAACCGTCTCCATAGTAACTGCCTCATAGTACAAAAACATTGTCTCGTTTTTTGCAGTTTAGCTTATCACACTGTTTACCTGAAGGGCTTTTCACCGCATTGAGTCTCATTTGAGTTGGCTACATGCCTGCTCATGGAAGTGAATTGTCAAGATAGAAAAACACCATGGCAGCAAGATGCTGAACAGGGCCCTGTGTGTGGAACCAAAAACATTAAAAATTTCTGTGGAAACAAAAGTTGAAGTTTGCAATGATTTATGTCCAGTTTTAAGGCATGTGACTTGCCAGGAATATAGTGCATTTTAAAATACTGCTGTACTTCTGGGCCTGTTTTACAGACTGCCCTATGTGGTGTTCCCTTGCCTGTAACATCCTCTCAAGCTCATGACCCTCACAGGCACAGCCCTTCATCCAGGGCCATCAGGAAACTTGCCTCCTTCCAAACCTGGGCTCTTTCAGGCAGCTCTAGCTTGTCCTTTAAGATTATGCTGCTGTACCCTGGTCAGCTGTGTCCATCATTGTAGTCCTATCTATTTTCCTTTATATTCAAGGGAAATCTGTGAGTGTTGTTTCCACATGATAAATTAGTTAGGAAGGGAAGAGGAAGATCTATTGTGGTCATATAATATGCTGGAGATTTAGATTTTTTCATGTCAGCCATCACAGTGGTGTTAAAATACGTGCTGTGTACTCATATGACTCGAGCAGTTACAATGGGCTGAGATTTGTACTAATATGATTTTGTTGGTGTAGGATGACATATTTAAATCATGTTTGAACTTTAGACAGAGGTGTGTCCACACATTCACACACCTCTGTAGAGGCGTACTGGAAGGTGTGAGTGTGTTGTTGAAAGGACAGTGAAATTTAACTGGTGTCTCAATCCAACATTTGTGTACGGCCTGACAACCAGGATGGTACTGCATGAGAGGCCATGTGAGAAAAACTGTTTTCTTTCTCATTAATGCTTGATTTGTTGTGGTCTGTTTGTTGTCTTTTTTTTTTCTTAGTTGGCAGTGGAGTGGATGAGCGGCTGATCTAGACTGGGATAATTCTCATTTTATCCTAGGCAGACCAGAAAGCAGAACTTGTCATTCAACCACGCCACCATGCATGGCCTCCCTTCCCTTCCCTTCCCTTCCCTTCCCTTTCGTTTCCCAGTGATAGTTTCAGCTGGCAGAGGTCAATTTCCCTTTCAGCCCCAGATGGCATGTTGGGCTGCTGCATCTTGATAAAAAGGCTTCATTCAATATGACGTTTTTGAAACAGTCTCTCTCCAGATATGAGAAGGTGTTTCGGGCTCTCTCAGGATAAAAAGCAAGAAGTGTGCAAACGCTGCCAGTGCTGCTGGTGCAGTCCATTATTCCTGTGTAGCTTCTGGTTGATAGAGTGTTATTCCCTGCTAATGTTCATGTCCTGCTCATACTATTGCACATTCACCATCGTTATTAGTAGTATTTGAATTATAGCAATGCTGCAAGTCTGCAGGCAGGATAAAGGCTCCGTTGCAGTAGGTCTTGTGCTTACAAGATGAGACAATCTCTGCTCTGGCTGTTGACGGTCTGTTTTAAGACGAGATGTGTAAGTGGGCTTATCATAGGGATAGCAGAGAGGGAGAGAAAATGCTACAAATGATAGGACACTCTTGGTTACATTGGGTAACTGCTCATTTATGTATCTCAGGGACTTTGGATGATGTTTGTTACCCTTGTAGCTGTAGAGTTGAAGGTAAATGAAATGCTTTTATTATTTGGTGCTCATCCCCACAGCCAGCACTGTGGCCACAGGGCACTGTGAGGGAGCAGGACGGCTTGGGAAGGGAAGGGGAGGTGGGCAGAGCAACTTGAGGAGGTGCCAGACCAAAGGGTGGGTGAGGCTGGCGACAAAAGTGGGGATAAAAATTCAGTGTGATAAATGGCCTCAGTGTTTGTCCAGAGCAAGCTGCCTGCACCTTCAGGCTGCCACACAGGCTCTCCCGTGCTAACCCTCTTGGTCACTGACATGGTTGAAGCAACAGATGCTTGAATCAATCCCCCACTTCCTCCGAGTGTGTAAGATTGTTTGCTCACATTCACAGATTCTCCACAAACTCTCTTTGTGTGGAAACTACAAAGAGTGTCCAAACTGTCAGGGTATTTTCCAGCTTTTAGAAACGCACTTAGCATTGTCAGCACCTTTGAATCGGTGTCTCAATTCTCCTGAAGCCAGACTTGCTAGGTACCCTTAGGGGTCCAGAAATGGAAAACTCTAATGGCTTGAAAAAGCTTGCTAGAACTTGACTTTATTTAATTATCTTAAAGTAGAGCTTGGCAGGTGGCTAAACAGTGGAAAGGACCTCCCTTTATAAAAATAAGGGCTACATCCTCAGTTTGTATAAACTGGCAGAGCTCCCCTGAAATAGATGTTCAGCTTCTGTCAATTAGCAGGGAAGAGAAAAACTTCCAAAAACAGGAAAAACAGCTATAAGACCACTGAAATATCAGTGGGGTTCAGGTACAGAGTTGTTTTTAATGCTTTAAAGACTGATCCACTTCCAAAGCAACTGTATCTTTTACAGTCTTGTTTTTGTTGATGTGCAATTCAGAGAAAGAATTTGGCTTGCTTTTCCAAAGCTGCATTAAGTCTGCACATCTTGCAGCAGTGTGACGTACTCTGTCCTGGTTTCTGCAAGTCATTCACTTATGAAAGTGAGACATCAATAATTCATTCTAGTAAAGCCAGTCTCTAGAGTTGTGTAAATTCATCTATTATGTGACAACCCTAACCAACTTAAACTAAGTTTTTTCGATACACAGAACTTTGATTGAAAGTTGTGAGCTCACCTCAATCTTTTCCAGTGAAAATTCTTGCTCAGATGAAATCTCCCATATGTTTAAAAGCTGTTGCATTCTTTCATGTTAATGTGTCCCATTAATTGCTTGGATTCTTTTGTTTTGTTTTGTTTTAATTAGAAACATGAAAACAAAGCCTGAACAACAAAGCTGACTGCTCACTTGTCCCATTTCATGGTATCAACCTGACAGATTCATTAAATCTATAAAAGAATCAGGTCAGTATTGGAAGTGAACTGAACTTGCTGAAAGCAATGCAGTGTTCACAATCTGCTTTCAGACTGGCTTTTCTGTACCTGCTCATTTTTCTTTGTATTAAACCATCTGTGTAATTTAAGGAGCTACTGCTGGTTAACCCCATACTATAGAATACTGTGAGGCTTCAGAGTTCACTGGCTCCAAGCTGCAGATTAGGTGCAGAAACAAAAGCAGCAAGAAGGAAAGCTAACTTTAAATACAGCAGTGAGAGGGATTTGAGATATTGTTACAGGTTGCTAAACTTGGGCCCTGCAAACTGTTGTGAAGTCACGTTTCTGGAGTGGGTGCTGAGCCAGCCTGTCCCTGCTCCCACCCACTGGGGCATGTGCTGATTCAAGCAGCAGGTGAAGGAGGAGAAAGTGGGAGAGAAATTGTGTCCGGTGGTACGGCACAGCTGGCCACCCCTGTGTGGGTGCAGCCAGGCAGGCAGCGCTCTGGCCCGTGCAGCTGGGTGGCTGCCTCAATTGTTTTCTATTTATTTATGATTTATTTTATGATTTCATATAACCACATGACGTTTCACAAATTCTTCACATTCCATAAATCATGTGGTTTATGGTCAGTTATGATTTCTGTTACTTTTGATGCTGCCACCTGCAATTGTCATTGCTGCTGGGCGCCTGGGTCTCACTGGGGGCACCTGGGCACCCCATCCTGCCACCTCCTCCCCAGCTCCCAGCAGTAACGGGGCCTTGCTGCCCTACAGTGGTGACTGAGGCCCCAGCCATTCCACCAACCGCTGCCCCCTCTCACCTTCTGGATCACCTTTAAGTTATTTTCTCAGCAGCGGATGTGCACAAAGTGTGCTGTGGCCAGTCCAATCGTCAGCAGCTGTGACAAGTGTCCAAAGCTCGGGCAAAGGGTTGACATGGACAGCCACAAATGGTAACTTTCCAGCCTGTGTTGGCATTTGACCCCAGGGTAGCCAAGCAAGGGGCCTTGAGAGGGAAAGGTAGGGTACCCCTCTTCTCACCTGCTGGAGGCAGAAGCCACGAGGACCAGAATTCAGCTCTGTCCTTCCAGCAGGCTAAGTTGGCTACTTCCATTTTTTCCCCTCAAGGAAGATTCATATATCCCTATTAATAAATTACAAACCATAGTAAATGACTTGAGAGCACTATTTAGTGGCTCTAGGGCTCTGCTGTTTATGAAACCATCCATTAAAATAATGTATTTTGCTTATGTATCCTTGGAGTTAGGGAAGGTTTGATGGGAGTCTGAGAGCTAGCATGTGTGCAAGCTAGGGAACAGGCACATGACATTTTTGTGATAACAGTAATATGACAGCTTGGCCTATAGCATGCCTGTTATTGAAACATCTAAATGACCTGAGAATTCATGGTTAAATGAGTAGACTTTCAGTGCTGTGTGTAATTTCAGATCTTATTATTTTTGGAGCACTAGACTTTATAATATGCAGTGCAAAATACTTGCAATTGTCAAATTGCTTATGAGAATTGAAAGTTGTACTGGACAATCGAATGACTTGATGGGCTGGCTATCACAGGCGAAGCTTGACTTCTAAGGTTGTGTAGATTAAACTATAAAAGATAACCTAAGGTCATCGATATAAATCCTAATAAGAGCTTTCCTTTTAGAAAATTGTTCTTTTGGGCTGTTAAGAAGAATGGTGCTGAAATACACAACAAAATTCTCTGGACAAAAATGTAATAGCAGGTTACACATGAAAAGCCAGATTCACCTGTGCAGCTCCCCAGAGTTTCTTCAGCACAGGCGAGGTGAGGCTCTGGCCAGAAAAGCAGCTCCTCTGGGGAATTGCATCATGAAAAATCTGGCCTGCAGCCACTGCAGTTGGGAGAGTGCTGACAAGGATTTTTTTACATATATTTTTGCTGTTCTGTTTTGGCAAGTCACAAGCCAGGATTTCACGTTGTCCTAAAAACTGTGAGGGTGGTTTATTTTATTTCACGTATAGAATGTTAGAAAAAGACCACTCTCAGGCAAGACTGCGTGGCCATGGAAGGCTGAACTGAGGTGATGGGTTATTTGCAATGGCATTTCATCCAAATTAGGTTTGTGAGTATGAGGGTGCTGTATGCATGAGCCCACTCTGTGCAATTCAAATCAGAATTTGTATTTGATTTTTGACACAGTGATCCTGTGTCTGGGTAGCTGCTGCTCTGCTGGAGGTCCCTTCAGGCAGCTGGGACTGAACACCTGTGCCATGCATGGTTTAGCCGAAATACCCCTGGAGAATCCACACAAAATCAACAACCTGTTGAAAAGGGAGGCTCAAATCAATTTTTCTTGCCAAAGAAGTGACTGTTTGATTCAGGAGTTCAAAATTCTGTGCAGGGCTCTGACATGCTGCCTTGAAAACAAATAAAATGTGCCTAATAAAGAGGGGTGTGTGCCTGTGTGTGCCTGAGCACCCTGTGTGTGTTTGAACATAATGGGGTTTATTAGGAGCTCTGGGAGGAATCAGCCAGGAAGAGGCACGTGACTGGTGAGTTTATTTTACAGCATCAGCCTCCTGGTTCAGAAACTTAAGATACCAAGGCTGCGGCAGAGGCTGAAGTGCTGTGGCGTGGTGGGACAAAAGGTGGATCCTTGGATCTGCCAGTGGGCTGAATTTGGGACAAGAGGAGGTGGTACCCAGGGAGAAACATAAAAGCCCAGGGAGAGGCATATTTTTTTTGTCTGAGTTTCCTGCACTGATGTATCACTTAGAGGCAAATGCAACTCCGTGTGTAGAAACGGCAAAATAAAGCAATAGGGGTCTGGAGGAGGAAATTTCAAGGATTTTGACTTTATTTTTGTGCTGTAAGTAGAAGACAGGGTGTGAAATGGTCATGAGAGAAATGTAAAACATTGGAGCTTAAGCAATGGAAATTTGGTGTTAGGGTTCTTGACTCCAGGTTGATACTAAACAGACAGAGGGAAGATGTCCATAACACACAGAGTTGCTAGGTAAGGAAACATATGAGTATTTGTAAGCAGTGGAGTTCTTCATATATAAAAACTAAGGTAATAATCAGATTTTTCATGTGCTGTATTCTATAACACTTTAAATCACAGTGAATATTTGCAGTAACAGCTAGATTCAGACCCAAAAGGCAAAATATATATACAAAATTGCTTAAATCTAGACCTCTAAATCCATTAACAGGCAAGAAGTAAAAAGGACCTGCCTGGAAAAGATGCTCACAGTGTGTTGCTGTGCCACCTCAGTAACCTGAGCTTTACAAACAACTGCTGCATACAAGGTTGTAGCTGAGGTCATTTCACATCCCAAAAGCCAGCCAGAAAACCTCCAATCAACTAATGCTAGATGTGTTCTTGCATACTTTGCTGGCCTGCAGTCTATCAAAACAAACCACTCTGTTGATGAGCTCCTGACTTCACTGAAATCTGCAGACTTTGGAGGAGATTTCTCGTGTTATGTGAGAAAACTGAGTGATGTTTGGTATGTGCTTGGAGGGTGGCTCAAGATGGGGGCTCGTTTCTGTAGCTGAGTTTAGTGGAAACTTGTCAGTGTCTTTGGTGGCACATGAATTTCTGCAACTCCTCCTGACCCCGCTCAAATCAGTGCAGAAACTCTGGACTGCAGAGGGTGTAAAGGGTGGTCTTCATAGCAAGCTTTTGAAAACTTACAGTAATGTATTCTTTACTGTTATTTGTGCTAAGGTCTCATGTAAGAAACACTGAGTAGAGTTGAAAGCTCGACAGAGTTTGCCATCTAAGTCTGAATGGTAAATCCAGCTGAACTGGGGCTCAGGCCAGGCTCCCCTTTCTTGCATGGGAACTGCAGAAAGACTGACACAAAGCAAAAGTGCCCATCTTGGGAAAGGAAAGCAAGCACCTTTATTAAAGCTGAAATGTTTGCTTTAAAGACAAATTAGTTTACATAATTATTTTGTTGCACAGGTGGGTTTTTCTTTGAATCCCTCTACTTTCTGTAATTATGATTCTGAAGTTCAGTCAAGTTACTTTTCAATAGTTGCTCCCCGCAGAAAGTCTGTGGCTGCCAGTGATGTTGATGAGGTAAAGTGTTCTATCACTTTGCACATTTTTATTAAGCAGTGGGTTGAAAGGCAGCATAATTGGGAAGCCCTGTCGTATCTTTGATAAATGCTTTCTAACATTGTTGTGTTTTGCCCAGCTATGACAGAACCCATTAGAATGACACATATTTCAGCTGTCACCCATTTGGATTTGTACACTCCAGAAAAAAGGAGTGTTTCCTCTCCTCCAGGAAAGGGCTGGAGGAGGGCAAGACTCTCCACTATAGGGTTGGGGTGCTGGGCCACACATGGCAGATCCTGACAGGATTTTTCTGCCTTGTTTTCATTGTGGGTTTTTCTATTCTATAGCTGTGGCAGGAGTAGAAGGCCCTGACAATTGGTGTATTTATTTATTTATTTATTTATTTATTTATTTATTTTAAATCTAGCACAGTGAGGTTCTGCTCTTGGGTTTGAAATGTGGGTGCTACTTGATATAAATAACAGTCAGATAGGTATGTAACAGGTTTCTCAATGCAAACATTCTGCTTAATGCAGCATTTTTCATGAATCATTCCCGCAGCTCCTCTACCAAGGAGAATTTATGTAGCAAGTTTCTTTTGCCAAATATAGAGGCTGACTGAATTTAAATGTAGGCATTATTTGAAAATATAGTGCCAGCTGCAAGACCTTATTGTGTAAGAAATATAATGGATAGTTAAAAGAACATTATTTTCCTCTCAAAATCATTAATTTTAAAACTCCTAATAGTATTTATTTTTCACTTTTGGGAGAAATCAGACAGAAACCCCACAGTTTCTCCCCTGCGCAGTCAATTTCTTATGGTAAAGAGCTTTTCACATAAAGAATAGAAAACAAATTTGAATACACTTACAAATAAAACCATGGTAAGTCTGAAGTCTTAAAACACTAATCATCAGAAACTGGATTTAATAAACGAAAAGGGGTGGTTAAAAATTAAAATGGATTTTGTCCCTTTAACAATAAGAAAAAAGTACAGTGTGAAATGCCATTGTAACTGGAGTTAACAGTAAATTCAGCTCTGGATCGGAGCTCATATGGCTTGAAATAAAACAGAGGTATTACTCTGACTAATTATGCACTGTAATAATTATTTAATGCTTACAATAAAGCCTTGTCCTTAGGGTTTTATGCTTTAGCTGTTTCGTACCCACGCCTTGTAGTTATTAAGTACAGACAAAGCCGCCATTTTTTCAAATGGCATAATGTATATCAGTGTGTGTCAATGAAAAACATCAGAAATAGACATTTTCTGGTAGAATACATTAACTGTATGAAATCTGGAACAGCTTATCCAGCTTTGGAAGTTTCTTTAAGCAGTGCATAAGCCATAAGTAGATTTCTGTAAGTACCAATGGCTGTCATTTCCAAAATTTACCGATCTTAACTTTTACAGAAGTAGAATTCATTCCATTTGTGTTCCGTCATATGCTTTCAGTCAATTCCAAGCTTCTTCTCATATTAACAAACTAATTTCACCTTATTGGTCAGGAAGTAGTTTGTTATGATTGTCTTGGTTTTATTAAACTACAGAAAATGCATTTATTTTGCATTTCTATCCAAAAGAGTTTTCTTGATTCTGAGTTTGGTTTTAGCCACTTTTTGCAAGTCTGTAATGAATGGCTAAATGCATTATTGAAATAGAACTTTGAGTGCTTGAGGTGGGGTTTTTTATGTCAGGACTGCAGCATTAGACCTAAACACCCTGTGTATCCTGGTGTTTGTGTAACAGGATAAGGAACAAGTCTGGTCACAATAAATGTATGAAAATTCAGAAGTCTTAATGCTCAAGGGCAGGCATTGATGGTACAACTGTAATTCTCTGGGCCCTAACTAGGGGCCTGAACATTTCATGGACAAGTTCATTTTGATCTGAATAATTCCATTTCAAGCTGAGCTCAGAATCATTCCTTCCTGAGGGTGGGAGAAGGCATGTGGGAGCTACACAGTAATAATGCAGGGGAAATCATCTGCCCATGTGAAATAACGTCATGGGCTGTTTCTTGCCCTTGGGCAGTAAGTCCTTACCCTTGGAAAAGAGCCAGATGCTCACATCATATAAATCAGTGTGATTTTCACTGGCGTGCATGAGTGCGTGCCCATTTACACCAAAGGAGGATGGAAGTTGTTTTGGCTTTTTTTTCTGAAGCTCCCTCTGGTTGTGTTTCTTGACATATACTTAGATATCATTTAAGTGCCGGCCCTGTCAAATATTGTATTGAATGTCAAAAGGCTCCTCCATCTCGGATGGCAGCTGGGAGAGTGAACAAGGGTAGTTAGGCTGTTGAGAGACCCATGTGTGGATGTGATTTGTACATGCAGAACAAATACTTATGACCTTTCCTGTGCCAACTTCTTGCAATTAGGAAAGCTCTCTGACTCAGGAAGTTTAGCAGTGTGTTTGGGCAATATTTAATAATTATGAATGAATTATAGATGGTCAAGCAAAAGTAGAATTAATTTGAGGAAAATCTTTTCACAAATATATGTCAGGTGGCACTAATATGAAAAAAACCCAACAAACCCAACTCACAGCCTGTCGGTGATTTCATTGTTTTTCTAGCATTAGTATTAAAACTAACTCTGTGAACTGGGTTAAAAGAGGATGTTTTTAAAAAACAACCATTCTAAGATCATATATGCTGCATGTTTTTATGAAGTTCACAAAAGAAATTATGCATTGACCTCTTCTTTGGGGGTTACCCATGTGTATGTTCTGTTTAAAATGTTCCCGAGTACTCATCCCACACTCACAATTTTAATGTAATATTACCATGGAGGTGAGTCCTTAATTTTAACTGTTCAATTTTTGGATCAGTTTAGGTATTCTTAGCTCATTATAAAGGCCCTGTAATACTTTTCTGCTCAAGAAACTCCTATTAGGAGCGGTTGCCCTGACCGATTGCCATTAATCTGTCAATAACGAGATTTTTTCAATGTTATGCTTAGTTGTAAGCTTTTTGGGGAAAGGATCATCTCTGTGCTCTGTGCTTGGCACAGTGGGGCTCTACTCCATCCTCTCCCATCCCATCTGAAAAATAATCATGATGATATGAAGCAAGGGGAGGGGAATTCTTTGTGTGAGGAAGATCATTCTCTAAAGCCCAGACAGCCAGCTCAAATGCTGGATTTTTTCCTCCTGTAGGGGACTGGCCATTTTCCCTGCTGGTGTACAGCAGGCTGGCAGCACAGAGGGGCATGGACAGCAGCACCCGGAGCGGGGCTATTTCCAGGGCCAGGGAGGCTTTTGCTGGCCCTCCTCCTCTCCCCAGCATGGCAGCCAGGCTGGGAACAAGGCAGATTTTTCTGGCTACCCCAAAAGGTGATCACTCTGACCAGGCAGCTGTTCCCCTGTGCCCCTGATGCCCCCGGCATGGACTTGCTCCCGCAGCCACGTGCTGGAAAGCTGAGAATGGTGTGGCCTCCCACAGCCCCAGGAACTCGAAGATGCCTATGAAAGAGCAGCCAGCCTAGAGCACTGAAACAAGGTAGAGCCCCATTCCTGAGCCCAGGAGCACACAGGCTTTAAAAGGAGCTGGTTGGAAAAGGGATAATGGCTTTAAACTGAAGAAGGGTTGATTTATGTTAACTATAAAGTTATTAAAATGAGGTGGTAAAACTCTGGAACACATTGCCTAGAGAGGCTGTAGATGCCCCATCCCTGCAAACATTTAAGGCCAG
Organism: Promerops cafer; assembly: GCA_013398275.1. NCBI lineage: Eukaryota > Metazoa > Chordata > Aves > Passeriformes > Nectariniidae > Promerops > Promerops cafer. The sequence goes on along the minus strand of VZSE01015422.1, from coordinate 305,403 downwards.
GTTGGACAGGGCTCTGAGCAATCTAATCTAGTTTAAGACATCCCTTATTGTGGAGGGGTTGGACTAGATGAGCTTTAAAGGTCCTCTCCAGTCTAAACTATTCTCTGGTACTTATACAGAGCTGGGACTTAGGCCCAGCACAGGAGCACAGTGAGTTTGGGAGGCACGAGAAGCTCCGAGAGCACTTGGATTGGGAGAGCTGGCAGCCAGGGTTAGGAAGCCATTAACAGCCAGCATTATGTCATGTCTGCCTTACTGCTGCCAGGCCAGGTTGCTGTTAGAAAACAACTTAAAAGTTCAGAAAAGTAAAAAAAAAAAAACAAACCCTAAAACAAAAACAAAAGCCACAAAGAAAACCCCCAACAGTTGGGCTCATTTGCATTCACAAAGAAAGATGTATTTGCTTTAAATTACACAAAGATTGAAAGTGCTGATAGGGGAAAAAAATCTTACCTATGGCACTTTCAGTTAACTGAGAAAGTTCAGCCAGCGATTAAACTGCTGAGAGGGAGGAGAGCACAGATTGCATTTCAAAGGAAAATTCAAGCAATGCATTAACGATTATTAATGTGTGTTATTGTTAAAGTAATCGTATTTATTAGGGTCTAGCCTAGGGAGAACCAGCAAAAATGGAAGTCTTGTTCCGGAGACTGTAGAAACATGCACACAGTAGGTGGTCCCTGGCCCTGCAGTCTAAATAGTCGGAGATGGAGTGGATAAAGCCCCAGCCCAGCTGAGGAGAGAACAGCAAGAAATGCTGTGGGGGTGCATCTGCCCTGCAAGGGCCTGGATAGTATCTCTTGCCTGGTTCTTCTTCCAGTGTTTGCTATAGATATGTGAGGGCTTCTGTATGATCCTGACTGGGAAACAAACAAACACCCAGATGTGAGGGTTAGAGAGTTATTGATGTGTTGCTGGTCTTGGCTCTCACAGATGTAGCGGAGGCCAAGGATGGGAGACAGGATAATGTGAGTGAGCCACAGGCTTGGTTCCTCACTGCTTTGCCTTAATAACAGAAGAATTTTACACCCAATTGCACAGATAGAAACATCACTCATGATTAAAAGCAGCAGTTGTTTATTTGCCACTCAAATATTTTTAGTTGTGTCTATTTTGATCAGCCTGTTCTGCTTGGAGGCTGGTGTCCACGAATGCTTGGTGTAGTAAGGGATTACAGATGCCATCAGGAAGCAATACCAGTTTTCCTAGGTGGAAACTGTTTGGAAAAGCAACCAGACAAAAACAATCCAAACTGGAATTAGGACCATCTTCCCTGTGCAACCAGCCATGCCTGCCATTACAAGAAGCTGTTTTTACCTCATCTTACAAACTGATGTTTCTAAATGCGTGATCTTTGTTGTGCAGTCAGGATCACTGAGCCCTAACAAAGAATAAATGTGGTGGAAGAGGTGTTGAACAGCCTGGCTGGACGTGTATCCCCTTTACTCTCTCAGTCCATGCACACCAGGAGAGGTTTGCTGGGACAGCTGTGCTGGTGAGCCCTCCACAAGGAATGCAGCTTGTTCTGGCGAAAGAAGGCATTTGCCACCACCTGATGCTTGTACTTCAGGCAAGATGTATCTGCTGTAGGGCTTTTTTTGAAATTCACTTTTTGCCAGTATTTGTGGCTTCATTAGATCCCATTTTGAGTCTAGTTCAGTTATGCAAAGTTGAGGTTTCTCCTTCTCCCCCCATGGTCCCTTCCCCAGTCGCCCTTGATCCACTGCCAGGGCTTCCCAGTGGCTGGCCAAGCTAACCTGGAAGCTGAGAGGATGTGTCACCATGGCACAAAAAGTATGAAATCTGCAAGCAGGGAGCTCCTTGCTCTGGGGTGTGCTCCTGTGGCAGCCCAGTTCCAGCTGAGTGTTACAGCAGCTCTGTGAGCACAAGGCCAAGAACATCACTGGTGACAGTGCCTGACACAGCAGTGCAGGAAACGTGCAGCAGGGAGGTCTGATGGCTCCTGTGTGAGAAATAAATACCAGTCCCACACACTCTGAGAGAGCTGGGGCTCAGGAAATCCTGGTTTTCATTGTGCTTTGGTGATGAGGGGCAGACCTGCAGAGGGATGTAGCTGTGCCGGCTGGGGCATTGTGCAAAGAACTTGGGAGGCTCTTCCAGCCTCCCCAGCTGGTGAGGAGGGGAGGAAAACCAGCCCTGTACCTCCTGTCTCCTCTTTTGTGCAGCAATTGCACTATAGAGAGCAGAGGCCCCTTATCCTGCCTGTCTTCTTTGACAATTCAACCAGCTCTAATTATTAAAAAATAAACAAGCCTGTAACTGCTTAAGAGCCTTAAATTCCCTAAATGACAGGGAAATAGCCCCTGAACACCACTGAAATAGTCTCTTCTATGTCTGCCTACCCTGGCAGCAGATACAAATCATCATTAGTGGGTCACTCTGACACAGATCCCTTAATGTAAGTGCTACATTACATTAACAAGCGAGTCAACAATAATATTAGCAATAAATGAGAAATTAAATTCCTAGTAATTCATCCCTTTGGGTTCCCCAGTGTGACTCTTGTGTTTTTCTTGTTTTGATCCTGAGTATTTCAAAACAAGAAGTGTCTTTATTTTATGTCTTGTGGTGTGATCCCAGCCCATTAAAATGGATGACAGTACTGCTGTTGACTTCAGTTAGCAATTACTGTAGGAAAGAGCACATGGTGTGATTCAGAAATTAATAATAACCATATACACTGATTTTAAGGAGGGGATATAAAATATTACTTTCCTGCTGATTTTAATTCAAACTGTTTTTTTCCAATGGTTTTTCCAGGAAAACAGATAAAAAACTAATTTGTGTTAAATTGGAATACTTTTACTTTTCTGAACCAAGAGTGGTAGCGAGGGAGTCACCACTGCTAAGCAACAATAAAAGATAATGTTTGTACACACTAATAAAACTCTAAACGAAGAAGACTCCCAAGCAGAACTGGAGTTTTTGGCTGCTAATTTTAATGGAAGATGTGGCTAGACCCTCAAATGGCTCCACAGATGAAATATTTAAATTGCTTTGTCTGTGTTTCCTGTTGCTAGATGTAGACTGGAGCATTGTTTTGTTTGTTTTGTTCAGATTGCAGCAGTAGCTGAGTTCCAGTATATGATGAAAATTGCTTATTAGACTCCTGATCAGAAAGCACTGACTATGGGATATTAACTGTAGTGCTTTTATGATGAAGACTATTAAAGACTGAACCAAAAACCACAACCTCATTACTTTCAGAATTAATGCTCAGAGTAAACCTGCCCTGTTCCTGAAAGGTTAGTCTCTTGTGCATTAATTCTTTGGTTCCTTCTTGGCAGATGTATTCACTGAATTGCACTGGTGGTCTGAGCATTTCTAATTTCACTGCCTCTTCACCCAAAGTGGACCTGCAGAACCTTGAAGCTACAGCTGGGACAAATTGCATCTAATCAATTATGGAACATTAAGTATTGCAAAATAGAACAAGGCAAGAAAGGGGAAAACTCAGTGCTGAGCTCTCCCCTGGCACATGCCTGTAATTAAATGGGTATAAATCTTTCTGAAAGGGCAGTGGGGTGCTCAGCCCTGCAGTGGGGGGCTGGGGACAGGGGTGCCACTGGAGACTCACAGCATTGCCGGGGGGTAGCTGGGTTCTCCCTCTCCCTGCACTGCCAGGGTTTGGCTTGCTGGGAGCCAGTGGGACACAGCTCCCTTCCCGCCCTCCTCCATGCACATCCAGGAGCTCATGAGGATGGTTCTGCCCCCAGTTCCCAAAGACAGTTCTGCCTAATTATTTGCCATTTGGGATGGCTGCTTTGTTACCGAGTGCATCTGTGTTCTCACTGATTGGAAGTATCACCCTTAGTTATAGCTGTGTGAGCATTGGTGTGCACATGGAATAAAGTGCCTGCAGTGGCTTCCTGGGCTGGGAAGCCTTGAGATCTCCTTCCCTCTCCCTGCAGTAAAATTGACTCATAACTAACAAAAACAGAGTATTAAATGTGGGGAGCTGCTGATTGAGGCAAAATAGGAGTTCTTAAATTTTCAAGGGACTACGTGAAATCAAATACTAAAAGTCTTACCATGTTCCTCCATCATAGAGTTTGGGGATTTTTTTTGGATTGTTTTCTTTTACTCAACTTTCTCTCAGTATAAATTTCTTTTTTGCAGCTTCCTTAGATCTACAAACAGTCTAAATAATGTAAAATGAATATTTATAAACTCTAGATATGTAGATTGTGTCTTATTTATTTTCTGCAGCTTTTCTCCCAAGGACCTGTTATCTTATGTATTTGTCCACAATATAGAGGCTCAAATCTTAATTTTTTAATATTTTTCATAACCCCAGCATTTACTTATGAGTATCATACTAGCTTTTCAACTAGTGGAATCCATCTAAAAGCCTTTGCTAAAATACTGATAATTGTGTCTTCTTAGTTTTAGCAGTGCTGTTACAGTGAGGTCAGCATAACATTTCCTCTGTGGGTCACAGATTGCTGACCAGTGGAAATTTACGAATTGCTGAAATTGTGATGTCAGTTAGTAATAAATTCAAGCAAATGTGAAATTTTCGTTCTTTCAATCATGAAGAAAATTCAATTGAAATGGTTGCAGTTTATCATACAGAAAGTTGGGCAGGACTAGTTAGAAGTAGTAAAATGGTTAAATCCATAGGAATATATTGGCTTTGTCTCTTGTCCAATGGTTCCGTCTTCATGGGTGATCCTTGAAGCAGCAGCAGCCTCAAGCCTTCCATTATAGGCATGTCATGCAATTTACCACTCAGGTTTTTAGCTTTTTGTTTCAGTACAATTGCTGACCCACTCTGGTCTTGCTTCAATTTAGTGACTGTTCCTTACAGCTGTTCCAAGTTTTCCATGAGTCATAAAATATTGCACATAGGTCAGCTACTGTGAGAAAATAATTGATGTTTGTTGGTATTTGCCCTAAAAGCATAGGCACAATGTCTTTCAGGGGTTTGGCCGTATCCTTCATGCTGTGTCTGGGGGGTCAGAACCAGTTCAGCCACGAACCCCATGTTTCTTGGGTTTGCCTCCCATCCTCTGCAAGGTCTAAAACACTGAACCCCTCTTGGGCACACATGTGTGAGCTGTAGCATGGGAAATGAGCATTAAATTGTGTGCAAGTGGTTTTGGATATATGCAGAGAATTCCTGAGCAGTTACTCGTACTGAGGAGGGCACTTTGAGTCAAACTTGTTTTGTCCCCTCAACTCGCGTTTGGCTGTTTGTTGAAGCACTGAACAGCAGTGTTACACAGCATGTGGTCTGTGCATGTCTGGCAGTCCATAAAACTTCAAAAGATATTGTGAGAGGACTTCACATTTCAAAACCTGAAACACTCCAGTCCATGCTAATGTTCCCATACTTGCAAGTAAACAAACAAACAAAAAGAGTGAAGAAATAAAAGTGGCAAGTGATTATTTGATTTTTAGCCTTAAATTTTATTAGGTGATAGAAATTAGAATCTTTGTGGCAGCACTGCAGAATATTTTTTGAGAAGCCTGGCTTTTCCTTGGTGCTGCAGCAGTGAGGGTTGGCTGTGCGTGGAAGCCAGGGCAGCCCTGCATACTCTGTGCACTTCAATTCCTTCACTCAAAAAGGAGAGCAGCAGACCTGGATAAGATTCAAAGACTGTAGCAAGAAGGATCAAAGAATTTTCCTGAGAACAGCATCAGCACAAGCAGTGACTCAGTGGACTGCACCTCTTTGGTCCAGGAGTGGTGACTCACGGGAGACAGGGCTGAAATCTGTAGAACTGAGTTGCACAGAGATGAATGAGGAACAGCTGCTCACTGCTTCTTCTGCAGTAAGTTTAAGGTTTAGGTGAGAGGCTCAAAGCAAACCAAAGGCACTAGCTCTGGGGACAAGTTCTAGTGCAGCTGTGAATCCCTTTGAAAGATACAGTGGAAGCTGTATATTTATGTAGGGTCAGAAAACAAAAATTCTCTATTATATCCAGAGGCTTCTGACTCAGGACATGGTTGAGGCTGCAACTTATTTGAATTCAGGAGAACTTTCTTGAGCTGTCCCTGTATTTACTCTCCTTTGGTAAGGGGTGAGATGCTGCTCTCGCTGAGCTGTGCTCAGGCCTGGCACCTCATCTGTGTCTGGGACCATTTTACTCTTCAGTGCTCTTGTACAACAGAGGTCTCCTTGCTGTTCTGTTCCTGGTCATCAACCTGTTCATCTTCCCTCAGGATCCTCTCCTTTCTCAGTTCCTTTCTCCCAGCCCATACATCCTCTGTTTGCTAGATATGAGGGAGGGTGGTGGCGGGGCATGTTCCCTGTCCTTGGAGGCTGCAGAGTGTTTTAGAGGAAATTCAGTTTTTTCACAGAGAAGCAGCACACTGTATAGATGTCAATAGGGCTCTGGCAGTGTTTGAATTGCTTTGATTTGCCTGCCCCTACGTGTGCCAAAATTTATTTGAAAGGAGGGAAATACTAGTTACTTTATGTGGCACAGCTGCTGGGTTGCTCTTACCTCTCTGCTGTGCCTTTCACCAGCCCATTACCCCTACCTGTAGTCTCTGATTTTCTGTGCTAAGCAAGCTCTTTGAGAAACTGTGCTTTTAAACAGCCAGTACCATGGAACTGACTCTTCAAAGTAACTGCAAATGTTGCAAATAATAAATAATATTATAGCTATGTAATTATAATATGATAGTTAATTCCTTATAAGGGTCAGCCTGAGAACTTGCTGTGGCTGTGATTTGAACAGTTCATTTTGCAGCTGCTTTGTCATCAGGAGATTTTGTGATTATGCTCACAGCAAAAGGAAACACAACTGTAGAACAAACTGGTGATTATTGTATATACTAATTTATGCCTTCTATTTACAGTAGACTGACTGCAGTATTGATGTGAGCCTTTCCAAACCAGTTGTTTTGGGCTCAATTTTGCCTTTTTTGCTCGGAATACCCTCAAGACCATTCACATGAATGATAGTATGTGCAACGAAAGCAGAATTACCTCAGGCCTCTGAAGAGAGGTCCTGTATATCCCACGTTGTGGTGGCTCCTTAGGTAGCTGAAGCACTGAAAATGGGACTGTCTTGCAGTACTCTAAGCTCTATTTTTCAATATACTGATCACTGCAGGTTACAGGGAGGAGATGGTGCTCATCTGAAAGAACTCACCACTGCAGAAAAGAGAGTGGGTTTGTATGACAGAAAAAATAAGGGAAGCCAGAAGGGTTTAATGATCCAGAGTCACAACACGTGAAACCAGCAGAGATCCCACAAAGCTGGGCTGGCAGCCCAGCCTCACCTCAGCACCACGAGGAGAACGGGGGCACAGTCAGGGTGCTGGAGCAAGTCCCTGGTTTCAGTCTCTGCTGCAGGTCTGTCAGAGTAAGTGCAGCAATTGTGGCTGGAGCAGGGCCTTTCAGGGGCTATTTTGGGATTGAACCTATGTTTCTCTATGTAAAAGTTCCATTTCATCCCCATAAATTCATAAAGAGGCTTTTGAGGGCTGGCCTGTTGCATTTGTGGGGCAAGAAAGGATAATGGGACCTGTCAAAAAAGGCATTGTTGCCTCCTTGAAACGGTGGTTGCTGCTCAGCAGATGCTCAGCAAAATAAAAGCAGGATTAGCAAATCAAAGATCTGTAAGGAACATGTCTGCAAACACAGTCATAAAATTTGCTGTAATGGTTCTTGGAAGACATATTTGTCTGTTTTCTCTTACTTTTCACCTGACATTGGCTCTCACAGCAGCTGAGAGGTGGCAAAATTTCATCTGTCTTGAAAATTAGAATGTGCTTTGCTGTGACTTGCAATTGATCCGATTAGCTAAGTACTTTTGGGGTTTATAATTAAATTTGAAAAGCCGTGTTGTTCAGCGAATAGTATTGCACCTATAATTATGGATTATGGAAGTCACCTATTCTGCATAAGCATAAAATCTGCATGAATCCAAATGTGGTTGGACTCATATTCCATGAATAACCCAGACAGGTAATTTCATTGCCTTAGATAGAATTAAAATAGGTTTCATTGATGTACTCCTGTCTAACATAAGAATATAGTATTTATTATGCCAAGCCTAAATCACTCAGGCTATATACAACTGTCTTGCAATACATCATAAACACGATGCAGCAATTCAACATCCTCATCAAAATCATTTGCAACTCATTTGTTTAAATCTGGCACTGCTTTGTGAATAAAATAAGAATTAACCAGCATTTGTATACTGAGTGCATGAACTAAAGTATACAGGGTTCAGGATCAGTTATGTAGGAGCATGAATAACTTCTCAGCTGATTTCAAAGCTACAGCATGTTGGATGCAGTAGCTTCCACTTTGACCTTGCATGCTAGATTTTAATTGTAAATATTCAGATATATTTTTATGACTATTCTAATTAAATGGTAGAGACAAAATTGATCACAAGATGGTTTTGTTTAGTTTTTTTATTGTCATGTAGCTGCAATGATTTTCCTGGTTCTGGTGTCTTTTCTGAGTGATGATCAGGACTACTGAGGTGCTTCATTTTAGCTAACAGCAGCACCACATCCAAGCAAAATTAAGAGATCACAGTAAAATGCCAGTTTCCACTTTACAGCACTATGGGAGAGAAATTCTAGTTGAAGACGTGTGTACAGAGTTGGGATTCTGCTTTTCAGACAAGTAATGTTAAAAACAAAAAATTTAAATCTTTTTACTTGAGTGTGTTTCTTAACATGGCAGAAATATATTGGTAACACAATGAAAACAATAGTAATAATAATAGTAAATTTAAGAAATAATACATTATGTGTAGCAGCAGGCCTGAGAATTTTGCCTTTACTTTCTTTGCAGATGTTCTTTTGGGTGTGAATGTGGAGACCTATTTGCTGGTGGTTGTTGTGAGAGGAGCCTTTTGTTACCATAGGGCATGGGGCTTGAGCAAGGAGGCAAGGGAAGGAAAAACACAGCTTCCCTATTTTGTGATCAAACTGTCACTAAGTCCTTTGAATTCAGTGAACTCAAACCAATGTGAAATCAGGTGCAACATGTGAATATTTCTGTGATGTGATGTGATGTGATTCTCAAACCCTGCCTTTATTCCAGAATTTGTCTGATTTTAACTGCATCCAGGAACTTCAGTGAATTGGATTGTGACGCTGCTAGCACTCATTTCTGGGGTACGGATAACTGAGAGCCAGAGATAAAATCCTGTCATGACGTCCATGGGGATTTCTGGCCAGATACTGCTTTTTGATGGGTGTGACATTCATGGGCTCCTATTGTCTTAAGGATTTGCTCAGTTTATCCAGCCAAGACCTGAAAATTCAATTCTAGCTTGACCAAAACCATAGCTCCTGTTTACCTGCTAGAAAACTGCTGGTTCCCTACTAAATTGTATTCATGGGGATTATAAATTATGCGTCCAAAATCTATGAAATCTGATAATACTGTGAGATCTGATAAATACTGATAGATATATACAGACAGATTGCAGTTTTACATCAGTATGACCTTGTTACAATGTTTGGTGAAATTGCTCCATATTTAAACCAGAAGAACTTGTATGAAAAGCTCAGTGACTGTGTGTAAAGTGGCTTGGAATTAGTTTCCTGCTGTATGTTTTTTCTTTAGATTTTCAGAATTTTAAATATGGTTTTTCCTATACAAAATAAATAGACACTAATTTTTTTTTATTATTTCTGGAGAAAAAAATAACATTTCAAAGATACCATGATCCTTGTGTTTTTAGGCTTATTTAGTATATAGCTTCATATAGTTTGTTCTTAATTAACAGTGAGTTCTGTTGTGTTTGAGATCCTAGAGCAGTGTTTAAATTCCGTGTTTGCAGAATGGGCTCTGACATAAAATTTCTCCCTTTTATCGTTAGTGGAATTGATTCATGTCTTTGCTTAGCAGAAAGACTGCCACGTGGATACAAAGATAGCACGTTTCTTGCTCTGCTTGAAGTGCATGTCATGCCATTTTGCTTTTAAGCACATGGCTCAGAAGAGATGAAATGGGAAAGCCCCTGCATCCGTCACCTGGGGCTGAGCACTGCACAGGGGTTCTCCTTGTGATCCTCTGGCACATGACTCGCCAGGAGCTTTCATACAGACCAAACGTCAGAGTTCCCTCCAGCCTGTTGAGATTTACTGGGTCAGAACCAGAAAGACTCTGAGATAAATCACACTGTAAAAGAAATCAAATGGGCGCACTGAGTGGCGTATCAGTTTCAGTCTGCAAAGATTGACTTTGCGTGCTCTCGTTCTGTGGAAACCACAACTCAGGGGCTGTTACAGAGGAAGTTAATGAAGTTAATTCCTAGATGGGGAAAAAAGAAAAAAACATAAGTGACTTTGTGAAGAGGAAAATCTGTCTCAGTGTGCAGGGAGAGGAGATGTTACAGCAGGTGTGTGAGCTGGTGGCAGAGGATGAACCAGCCCCGCTTCTGCAATGTCTCAGCAGCTCCACGGATGGCAGAGAAAAATGTTAACAATACTTAAAGCCAGTTTGCTGTCCTGCTGCCAGTATATCCTGCAGTTGGACATGCAGGCACTGGAATTATGCATTGTGGGTCCCGTGGCGTCTGGCAGGAACAATCGCGGCTCTTGTTCCGTGCCCAGCACGCTGTCAGACAGCAGAGTCTGTTAGCACGGTCAGCTGAGCTGTGTGTCCCTCTGTCCTCTCTGCACTTCAGTTTATACATGCACGCACAGAAGACGATGGAATCAATTAGCTCCTTGTCTTGCAAACTGGGGCCCAGCTTTCCAGAAGAGCTGCAAGGGTGTGTCTGAGAGCCAGACAAGCTGGAGGTTTCTCTTGGGCAGCTCGTGGGCTGGTTTCAAGTTACTCCATATTTCATTGTCTCCTATTTGCTGAACCTTGGTTTCAAATGATTGCGCTGGTTCTCCGTACTTCTTAAAGGCACAGGTTCCTCTGCTCCCCCGGCCTACACAAGGAAGTACACTTCTGTGTGTCCTCCATAAAGCCTGGGAATGGCTTCACTCGAGGGTGTGTATAGGGAGCCAAAAACGTGTTGTTACTGACACACACTGCATAGGTAGAGGGGCTGGGCAAGGGAAGATCTATTGGCTGTGTGTCTTGGATGAAAGGGTTTATCTTCCCTGGGTTATTCTTCAAAAAAATCACTGTATCATTAGTCTAATGAGTTCATTCTCTCTCTCTCTCTTTTTTTTTTTTTTTTTTCCTTCCCTCCCAATTAATGTGGGCCAATATCTCAGTTTACAAGACAGATGTCTGCTAGGGAAGGCAGAAAGCCTCCCTTGGAATGGAGAATGTAAATCCCCTCCCTCGGAATTATTATACCTTTGAAATTAAGGGGCTCTCAGGCAAAGATATGGGAATAGGAATAGCAGTTCTTTACTAGTATGTATAACAAAGCAAACAAAACAACTATAACTATGGCATTAACAGACAGAACTAGGGACCCAGTAACAGTCCTCCTGGAATGCAGGCACTTTCCCTTTGGTGCAGTTACCATCACAGCCGGCAGGGATGATCAAAAGTCCCAGGCTGGTGGGTGAGATATATCAGAGGTTTTGCGGTAGCTGGAACTGTGGGGACGTGCCAGAGAGGCAGCAGGGTGCAGGTTATGATGTGGAGAAACCCAGAGCAGTGCTGAAGGAGCAGCGGGAGGGCGGGGCCGCTGCAGCCCTGCTCCGGGCAGGGCAGGAGAAGCAAAGTTCAGGATGCCCGGAGAGCACGAGCAGATGGTCATCAGTCTCTCAGGCTGAGCTCCAGCGGTGTTGGTGAATTATCCTCGCAGTAAGCGACAGCCGGCCGTCCTCCTCCGCCGCCAAAGAGCAAGAGACCAAAGCTGCCCCTCGCCTCGTCTTTTACCTGCCTGCACTCTCGCAGTATCTCCGCTCCCTTCCCCCGGAGTTCCCCCTACCTGCCTGTCCCAAGCACTCGGCCATCAGCGCTTCTTTAACGACTCGATGGGAAGAAATTTCACAGAGAAACCCAACCCCCAACAGCCAATTCAGTAAGAAGCTGTGCGATGTTTTGTGTTCCCTCTGTTTTATGGTCTGACACTGATGGACACACTGATGGTGTGTCTGCCTGCTCTGGACCTGCTGTCCTGTGGTGTGGAGCATATCCCCCATGTTGTGCTAAAAGCATTTCAAGAGAAAGGTCTTCTTGACAAATGTATTGCACAAATCAGACAAAGCTGCAGTGAGTTAGGCACTGACAATAGATTATCTGGGCCAACCCTGAAATAGGGAAATCCATTTTGATTTCTTTTTTTTTTTATTATTTCATTTGACTTGGCACCATTCTTTTCCTGTGAAAAGGCTGAGAAATGGAAAATATATCCTACTTCATCTGCAGCACCTAATGTAAAAGATTTAAGAGGGCTTGCTGTTTCTTGAAGTTCAAGTGCTCTTTATTTTGTCTTGTATCAGTGAAGGCTGCTACTGTTATTTAAAAACAGTAGCTAGAGAGTTGCTGGTAATAACTTTCTGTCACCGTGAATTCACAGGCTGACCATATGCTGGGCAAGGGATCATTTCCCTGCTCTGAGTTTAGAGTGCTTTGAGGTCCTTTGGATGAAAATGCTTCAGACAGATGAACCATTTTTTCCAATGTTGTAAATATTGTTATCTTCACAATTAAAGAACAAAGTATATTAAAAAGAATATCTCTATGCCAAGCAATTGTGAAAGAGGAGCTTCACCTACCGCTTCACTTGTCTATGCCCATGAGGGAAGTCCAAACACTGAAGACAATTCAAAGAATTCCTATGCCAGCCCAACATAGAGAGAAATGTAATGATGTTTGAAGCATAGGTGCCTTCTTCAGGCATTTTTCAGAACTGTTTTGTTGAGTTTCCTCTTGCTAATTAACCATCAGGGCTTTCTTTTTGTTTCCCTAATAAATATTGCTGTAGTTTTGTAGCATGAAAAATGGTTCATGTTTTTGATCTGTTTGAAATAATGGACTTAAAGCATTGGGTGAGCACTATGGAAATAGCTTTCCCTGAGATCACGTGTTTTTTCTCCCAGGTACAATAGCATTACTTGCCAGTTTTCTGCGTCCAGATCCCAGAGATTTTACTCTGCCCTGTCAAAGGTGTTGTTTTAAGGGTATGCCTCCCTCACTTAAAATAAGTGTATTTTCCAAACCCTGATTGTCAGGGTGGCTGGAGGCGCCTTTTTGTAAACCAGTACTAAGATATAACAGTTCATTTTTACACCTTTGTGTTAAAAGTAAAGAATATGATGCCAATGCTTTAGGTCCTGCTACAGGCATCCTTAAACCACCAGTGATAAATGAAATCAATTTGTGTAGGGTTGCTTTTTCTTTTTCTTTAATTGGTAAAGGATCACTTGATGATCCAAATGTTCTCCTGCCAGAAAAAGAATAAATGTGAAGTTGTACCAAGGATGTCAAGCTGCATTCCTGGTGAGGCTTTTCTAAAGCAGTCAAGGTTTCTTCTGCTTCTTGCACTAATTGTTAATAACTATGCTGTTGTCACAGCTCAAAAACTTTCCTATTGACACTTCAATAATTTTTAAAGATCCTGAATGTTCGGCACGTATTAAAGTAACCTTTTGCACTCTATTAAAATTTAAGATTTTAATGCTAGATTTTTAGTGAATGCCCAAGCAACTGGATCATGAAAGCATTACCTTGTGCCAAGGGCATGATGCAGAGCACTGATTCCTTTTTAACAAATAATAAGAAGTTTGGCTTTTCATTTACACATTCTGCCAATTGCTAACAAGTTTCCATCTTGTTCAAACACTGAATTGATCCCAAGAAATTGAAAATATTGATTTAACCCTCTGCCTGGTTTGTGCTGTGGGCACCTGCTAGTACAGTCTTAGCACATTACAATTGCTTGGCCGTAATTCCTCAGGGGACCACTAATAACTACCACATTTGTCTTTTCATCTTCTGAAATTATGCTAGCAGTTGTCCAAGTCAATTGTGATTCATTTGATACTGCTCTCCTTCAAGACATATTGCAACCAAATAGACTTGCTCACCAGTAATATATCTGATGACATAGTTAGTTCTAGTTAATTGACAGAATGATTCAGGCTTTTATGGATGGCATTAATTGGTCCCTGGTGTCCATGCAATAATTGACCAGACAGTGTAGGCTACATTAGCTTCTCATCCAGTCAGAACAGTGGTAAGATGAGGTAAATGTGGTACAAATGATAAAATGGCTATATTTTAAATCAAACATTTATAAACTATAGAAGTGGGAGATTGTGGCATCAGGAGGGTCTGAATAATGAGAATACATAAATGTCCACATTCGAGGCTTGTGTTTTCTTTTTTTTTTCCCACCCAATTAACACATGTGGTAAGTCACGTTTAGATGCCTTAATGGACTCTGCTTGAATCGTGGTTTAATGTGTAAAGCAAAGTAGATGGAAGGGCTGGTCATGGTATTTCAGCTTCTCTGTGCTGATATGGTACAATTTTAAGCCTGGTGTTAAGTGTTAAAAGGAAGTTAAAGGTAGGGCAGCCCCTCGCATTTACAGAAAGTTCTTATTTTATTTTTCCCTCCCAGAAAAGGAGATAACTTGTGGAATTATTTTTACATATTCCAAGTGTCCAAGAAATGCAAAGCCTGTGCTCAAACAAAAAGTGTAATTTGCTAGGAAAAGTGAGATAAACAAGAAAAGTGATGTCAAAACAATACTAGCTAGCCACAGCTCCTCTTGAAGAGTAATCATTCAGTGATTTATCACCTACTTTTCTCTCTGTTTTGTGTAAGAAAACCATAAAGATAAGCAAGGAGGGTCTGCTGGGCATGGCTCAGGTTTAGAGGAATGTAACTGAAAAGAGACACAGAATCAGGCAATATTTTGAGTTGAAAGGAACCCATAAGGATCGTGGAGTCGAACTCCCTGATCATCAGAGGACTACCCACAACTAAACCACATGAGCTGAAGCAAAGAACAGTACTGGTGTCGTAGGGGGCTTTGTTTGGACAGGTTCAGGGATATTTTCTTGCAGGCTTATCACACAGTTCATGGTGTACCTATCACCTGGGGCTCTGTTTACAGGTATAGGTTTTTAGGTCATACAGAAAGAAAATATCAAACATACATCTACTGGGGGGAAAAAATAGAATTGGTCAAAGTTTCCTCCTATCAGTATGTTTTCTAGTGCATTGCCAATTTTGTTGGAGCTTGTTTTAAATCTGGAAGGTATTTTCTTGCTTAAAATTTAAACTTTGTTTTGTTAAGATCATTCCTCTGTGTATATTCTCACAAAAAACAATTTAGAAATCAGTTCCTCTTCTGTCTTTATGCAACTCAGATGTCTTCCCTCCCCCTGCAGACTGCAGCACTTTTACCTTTGGCCACGAGGCAGCACCTGGCCCCCTGTGCTGCTCTCCCACCCCATTTATCAGCACCTTTCATTCCACCTGCAGCGATTATGTGAGTGCAGTGCCATGCCAGAGCTGCCCCACAAACCTCCCCACATCCCCCTCTGGATTACAGCCCTCTGAAGCACAGGAGAGGCACTTCTGTGGGGATTTGTAGGGAGTGAGGATGTCAATAACAGGTAGGCAGAGCTGCTCTGGGAATAGTCTCTACCCGAAATGCAGAGATTGCTCTATTAATAAAGAAAGCCAGCTACCATCAGCTTTGATCACTTCATTCACTGCTACACCCCTTTTCACTGCCCTATCCCTTTTGCTTAAATCTTTCCAAATTGCAAAGTTGTCACAACATCAATCATGCATTCCTTCAGCGTTGCACTCTTGGTGGGTACTGCCAAGAACAAACAATAAAACCAGTCGTTGCCCTGCTTTAATTTTTATGAATTGTTGAATGTCCTGAGCTCCCACTGATTTCAGTCTTCTAGTGGGAATTGAGGGCATTCAGGGATTGCTGGGAAACTCGGCCTTTACACCATGTACATGCTGATTGCAATGTCTCCACTTCCTTGTAACTTCTTCACAAATCAATCTTTCCAATCTGCTAGTAATTTACTGCTCTCCCAGATGCCTTCAGCACGCTGGTATGGTTTGTTTTTTTTGGAATTGATACCTGCATTTGTGTTGCAGGTTGAGTGGGTTGATACAGGAAAAATGGGAAAATCTTGACTGAAGAAAATCTTCTGGGAATTGATCCTTTTTCGTGTGAAATGGGTCCATTTCTCTGTTTTTACAGACAGAGCTACATTCAGATGTGGCTATTCCCAGATGAAGTGGTGTAGTTTCTTTTTTCCTGAAAAAAACCTTGGGTTTTTATACATGAGACCAGTCCTGCATGGCTCTGTGGGTGTGTCTGCCTTGTTGGATGTGAGCATCCTTTGGAATTGTAATCTTCTCGGGCAGACAGGAGGTGTTGTATTTCCCACAAGTCACATTAACATTATGATCCTTCAAAACACTGATTTTGTGCAAAGGGATGTTATTTCTGGGTAAAGAACCCTGCCCACAGGTTAGGTCAAATTTAATGTGATCTGCTATTGGAGGTATTGGATTTATGTTGTAGAAAGCAATGCTGAAATTTCAGGCCAATGATTTCTACTGAGCCCAGTATTGAATGCTACCTGGTTTTATTTCCACATTTTAGGAAAAAGACAAGACATTTATATGACAGAAAACAGAACTTTAAAAAAAGTGTACTTTATTTTATGACAGCAATGAAAATTAACCTACATCTAAAATCAAGGTTTTCATTTTATATACACCTTAAGATGTCTCTGATGACAATTTTGATTTAGGCTTTCAAATTCTAAGGAATGCAATTTACTTTAAGGAGGCTTAAGAACAGGGATTAAGTTTGCCTAATTTATATGATTTGCACTGGTTTAAAGCTTTAGAATAAATAAATTAGAATAAATTAGAATAGTTAATATAGCAATGCAATTCGTAAAGCCAGGTAAATATTTATTTAACCTCAAAAGCGAACAATTTTACCAACTCAAATCTTTTCACCCATAAACATTTTGACATGGAAATATCAATATTTATGGAATATGAAATATGGAAATATTATTTGACATAGAAATAGTAATAATTTCTACTCAACCCTGAACTATTTTAAACCCAAGTTTAGTAAAATGTATGGATTGAGTGTGAACCATCATCTTTTGAAAGAACAGAGGCAGGAAGTGGGACTGAATTTTTTATTTTTGCCCACTAATGTCTCCAGCATAAAGAGCTTTATTGCAGGTTTCTGTTATCTCCTCTGTTCAAGCACAGCCATGAAACTACAAGCTTAGAAGAGGAAAACTTCTTGATCCACTTCGGTCCCTGTTGTTCTTTTCCCATGATCTTTACTGCTCACCACAGGGATAGAGGATCTAGAGGCTGCAATTAATCTTCTGAACCCACTGTTTGCATTCATGTTCAAATGCCATGAGCAGCTGGGCTTCAGATTCAAATTTGAATGCAACAGTGAAACAAGACTCCCTTACCTGGATTTTTCTTTTGCCTACAGCTCCAAAATGGTCCACAAGTGTCTGCCTGCCTGTTCCCCCCAGTCACTTCTGCAAATCCCTTACTAAACGTTAATTGGAGAGGTGATGTTCTTTAGGAAACATCTTTAGAGACCTCTTGAAAACAGAAGGTGGGCAGATGGGAGAGAAACCCAACAAGTAGTTGACCCAGAGGTCTTCATTTGGGGGTCTTTATTAAGAATACACCGAAAGAAAACTAACTGAGATCTGATTTCTGTGGAGATTCATTTTCTCAGATGCACAAGTCAAAGTATTTCCAGTGCTCAGAGAATCAGCAAGTAATTCAGGCATAAAAGTTTGTGGCCTAATTTTTGTAGCTGCTAAGTATATTTAGCTCATGTTCACTCTTGAATAAGCTTATGCACACAGAAATGTCTGTCATCGTCACTTTTTTTTTTAATCTGGAGAATAAAAAAGAGCCTTTTCTCCAGGTAGGAATGGGACCAGATGCAAACAAAAGGCTGCTGGAATGGCAGATGTTACAATAGAAAATAAATTCTAGATCTGAGTTACTGAATTTTAAAATCTTGTATAAATTGGCTTATATTTTAATTGAAGCTTTTCATTAATCTAGTGGAAATGAAAAGATGAAGGAGAAGCCAGGGTGATTGTTTTAAAAGCACTGTAATGACACTTTTGTTTTCAATCTATGAACTTGTTTTTTTAACAAGGTTAGAGTATCAAGCACTGACAGGTGCAGAAGACAATCAGGATGAGTTTCTTTTTCTGTGAGTGAGTGGCATGAAGTCTCAGGCAGATCAGCAAGGCAATGATTCATCCTGTGTAGGTTTTAAAAGGGTTTTGCCCATATTGACTTGTCCTAAGTTTCTGGAAATAATTGTTTTGGCTGTTTCTGTTCCATCAAACATGCACACTCTGCACTGGAGCCTTCAGCTATTTGCAGCAGTTGCTGTAATAGAAATTCAGTTTTTCTGAAGTATTAATGTGGAGCATGAGAGTTTCTGAGGGGCCCTATTTGTTACTCAGATCTATATTTTTTTTCAGAGAATGCTATGTTATAACTTCAAGCCAAGCATCTGATGTGATCAATGTGGCTTCAGGGACTTGCTTAGTGTTTTTAAGAGTGTCCTTTTGATAGCTGAGGCTTATGTTGTAAATACCCTCTTTGGGAGGACCATAAGAAAGGACTGTGAAGGCATGGGAGATGTTTCTGGAAGTGATGGACAAAAGGTTGTGTCATAAAACAGGCTTCCAGTCAGTTTGGTTGGCATTGGCATGGAGCTACTCTGCTGAGCCTACGTCAGAAACATGTGCCACTTGGTGCCCATGGGAGAGGGAGGAGAGGGGAAGTTCTCCAGCTGGAGTGAGGGATTCCAGCATGCCCTCGTTCCTTAACTTTGTTTCACCCTGGGTTTTGAGCAAAACTGTTCTTCCTGCTTTCAACTCAGGATCTTGTTGCTAGTGTGTTCCCAGATGTGAGACAGAAGGGTCAGCTCTGCTTTGGACTCAGTGTCTCCCATTTAGTTTTCATTTTCAGCAAAAGATTCAAGTTAACATCATGTAACAAAACACCTGCTTTGAGGGAAAAATCAGTGGGGACTATATGGCATCAGCCTTCTGATATTTCCACCTCTGTCCTCTTTTCAGCACCATCCTGCTGGACCTTTGCATAAATTCTGTGGTTCCTTTTCTAAAAACAATTCTAGTTGGCAGCAAAACTTCACTGATAAGATTTTCTAGCTTTAATTCTTCTACCATTCAGCTAGTAAGAGCTGGAAAGGTGATTGATTGCAAGGCATTTGTTCTCACCTATTCCCCCTTGAAAGCCTCATGCTTGTGTGCAGCAGTCCCAGACAGCCCTGAGAGAGGTCATTCTGTTCAGGCTTGCAGAAGCCTTTGAAAATTCTTTTGGCATGCGATTCCCTTCTCTGTAGGTGTGAGGCCTCCTGTCCCAGCTGCCCACTGGTGTCCATACAATGGGACAGGTCTCTCAGCTGCCTGCTGGTGTGCCAAGTTTGGTTTATAGGTACAGGAGAAACTTGAACATGTTTTTTCCTGTTGTCTTCTTGAGGTGGGTTGACCCTGGCTGGATTGCAGGCACTCACCGAAGTCTATCACCCACCTCTGCAACTGCACAAGGGAGAGAAAATATAACAAAGGGTTCATGAGTTGACATGAGGACTGGGAGGGATGGCTCACCAATTTCTGTCATGGGCAAAACAGGCTCTAATTAGAGATATTACTTGAATTTATTGCTAATGAAACCAGAGAAAAATACTAAGTAAAATAAGATCTTAAGAACACCTTCCCCATACCCCTCCCTCCTTCCCAGCTCTACCTCCTCCCCCAGAGGGGCAGGGAGACAGAGAATGGGAGTTGTGGTCATTTCATCACACATTATTTCTGCAGCTGCTCAGGAAGAAGAGTTCTTCCCCTGCTCTAGCATGGGCTCCTTCCCACAGGAGACAGTTCTCCAGGAACCTCTCCAGTGTGAGCGCATCTCACAGCCAACAGTTCTCCCCAAACTGATCCAACGTGGGCTGCAGGGGCTCAGCTGCCTCACCAAGGGCTGCCCCAGGGGCTGCAGGGGAATCTCAGCCCCAGTGCCTGGAGCACCACCTGCCCCTCCTGCAGTGACCTGGGTGTCTGCAGGGCTCTTTCTCTCACATGTTCTCACTCTGCTCTTGTCTGACTGCAATTACATCAGTTCAATAACTTCCTTTTTTTTTCTTCTTAAATCTGTTATCACAGAGGTGTTGCCACCATTTCTGCGTGGGCCAGCCTTGGTCAGAGCTGCTGTCTTGCAGCTGGCTGGCATTGGCACTGCTAGACATGAGGAACCTGCTGGCAGCTCCTCACAGCAGCCACCCCTGTAGCCCCCATGCTGCCAAAACCTGGCCATGTGAACCCAGTGCCCTTCTGTGTTCCTCCTAAATCTGTTTTCATGTTCATAGCTGCTCTGAGAAGTGTTGTGGCAGCATCTCTTCCCCTCCTTTGCCTGACTTTCAGCAAGTGAAATGTTGCTGTTTGGCAGAGCCAGGTTTCTCTCTGACAGGGTGCAGCATGTACCTCTCACTCTGGGTGCAGCCCAAAGTATTGCTGTCAACATCAGTGTGATCAGCACTGGGCCCCTGGGAGTGCTGCACTGCCCTCTGCCATCTGGCTTAAAAAGAGAGGAAACAAGAAGAAAAAACCCCAAATCTCTGAAGTCCAGGAAAGGGGGCCACACATGTTTTAGTGACAGACACTTTTTAAAGCTTGTTTGCGTTTGGGTGATAATGTACTTTAGTATGGTAGGGGAAATGAGAAACTTCACACATGGCATCTGGAAATCCTTGTGGCTCACTACCCTCCTTGACAGCAATAATGTGGCTGTAAATTTCCCCCAACAGAAAACATATAACTGCATCAGCCGTACCAGAAACAACCTTTCACTTTCTTTTAAATGGATGTGTTGTTTTAAATCTCAGCTTTTTAATGGCTTCATATAAACATTTGTGAGCCTCTGAGGTAAGTAAGTGTATTTTTACTTCTTGTTCTTATGTCATAGACTCACTGAATCATTTAGGTTAGAAAAGATCCCTAAGGTCATCGAGTCCAGCTTTTAACCTAACACCATGTCCACTAGTCCTTACTGAAAATCAGTCTATATCTCAGTTTAGTGTCTGGGTGGTGAGTCCTGACATATGCATCTCACAAAGATGAAAGGAGTGTCACTCTTGCAAGCGCTCTTGATAAAGTCTCTGCAGCACTAATTTATTCTCTTCGTGCACGTTATAGCTAAGCCTGATGTCGGATGGAGTTCCTTTGGCTAACCCAACAACTATTTCTTTATCTTTTAGTAGCAAGAGCTTTGTGCGTGCTAAAATGTTGATACTGGTGTGATGGCCAGGTTTGGGATGGATTTGCCAGCTGCCTCAGGGAAAATGCCTTTATGACCAGAACATATAAAGTTTAAAATATAGTGCAGTGCTTCAAAGTTTGTAAAACTAAGAAATTTGGTGCCCTGTGGAGTTGGCAGAAGTTTAGGTACAGTGTAGTAGTCTGTAAACTGCCTGTGTTTTGGCAACATTTGGTTGAATCCAAATATAGAGTATTTAACACTTTAAAACTCTTTTTCATGTGTTGGTCTCAGCTGTAATGAAGCTCAGGCCCTTTTCCTCGCTTGAAGCTCTTCTCCATGTGTCAAGATGCATCCAGGCAGCCTCTGGCCAAGGTAGAAGTCAGATGCAGGAGTCTTAGTCAGGACTTTGCCCAGTAGACAGTAACACCACTAAAACTTGCTGTGGTGTGGAGACTGCACACTGTGGGCCAGGCAAAATGGAAGTGCTCTTCCAAGAGGAACCCATATGGAATGGAGGCTTATCCTGGAAACATCCAGGAAAGGGGAAGGACTGGTGTTACTTGTCCTTACCATTGAAGAAGGGCAGGGGGAGGAGAGGGAGGGAGGGAGATAGGAGAGACAGCACATTGAAAGAGAGGAGAGAAGAATGCATAAAGTGCCAATGATTAGAAGAAAAATGAAATAATTTTATGCACCGGACATTACTGATTACCATATCAGCAGGTTAGACTAAACAGATGATAAAGTCTTATGAGCAAACGGAGCTTGGTAGGGGCAGAAATCTCTAAGCTACATTAATAAATGTTGGCTGCAGTTCTAGATGTGTGTGTATGTATTTAAATGTTGCTCCTCTGCTGCATGAAGCTGCCCTGCTCATGGCTCCTGCCAGTGGGTCTGGTGATGTCAGCAGTGGGGGCTGTGCTCTGACATGTGCCCCCATCCTGGTCCTAGTGCCAGCCCTCAGCCCTGAGCTCCTGGAAATGTTCAAAAGGCACGTGGATGCAGCACTTGGGGACAATGTTTGGTGGTGAACACAGCCGTGCTGGGTTAATGGACTCAGTGGTCTCAGAGGTCTTTTCCAACCTTAAAGAATCTGTGAATCTGTGATGGAACTGAGAAGCAAAGTCCTTCTGCTCCTTGTGAAATGTCCATTGTTGCTGTCAGGATTAGAAGCCACTGGTGTCTGGGGCTGCTCCATAGGATAACCATGGATGTGGGTGGAGGGCAGGCATCTTTCATGAATCTTTTTCACCACGATATGTAGAGAACTAACATCTGTAACAGGCAAAACTGTGAGGGGAGCACAGGGACTTGACAGAGCTGCAGCTGGAAGCCCAGTCTCCTCTTCCAGCCCCACGTCCGTGGTACTCGGGCACAAAACAACCTGTAAAGTTTCTCTCCTACTGCATCAGGCCTAAAGAAAGTGGGATTAAGAATTACATGTGAAACTGTGTTTGCACTTCGTTACTCATTTATCCAAAACAAACAAAGAAAAAAGGTTTCCGAATGTACACTTTTTGAATAAATGTTATGTAAAGTAAAGCCATGAGCTGAGAAGCAAAAGAAAGCAGTGATTTACCATAGAAACAAATAAGTGGTATAAAGATTATAAATAACTGTGATTTTCTTTCTGTTCTCTGGCATGTCTTACCCCTTAAATTATTTTTCTTTAAAGAGCCCTCCCATCAACCAAAGCAACCACTTTAACTAAAAAAACCAATGTAACAAAGATTACAGATATTAGGGTTCTAAAACATTTGGTGGCTACACAAAGCAAAATTTTCTTATGATTCTCCAAGATAACCCTGCAGATTTTGAAAGCCATGAATGGGGGTTTTCAGTGATAATGAAAACAGCAGCATGGTATTTACCCTGCTTGGGATATATAGTGGGATGCTGGAGCCTGGGGCAGACGGGCAAGGAGAGCCAGGCAGGCATTTTTCTCTCTGACAAATGAGTAGGTTATGAGGAACTCTTCCAAATTTAAACAAAATGCATTATGATGCAGTATTATTTGATTACTCAGCTTTTCATTATTGTATCTCTTAGCTGAACTTCAAAATAAGCAGTCATGCCTTCTGTTCTTTAACAGCTTGTGGTGTTCTGATCCCTGAGTTTATGATGACATTAAAGTTTCTTTTTCTCCCCTTGGACTGGTGTCTTGGGAATCCTTCAGAAGTGCAGCAATGTTGTTCTCCTCCACTTTAGCTCAAACATCAGTGACCCAGTTGGGTTCTGCAGGAAGGCAGGAATGGGCAGCTTCCTAAGGGGAAGGAACTATGGACAGGTCTTTCTTTAGGCTGAAAAAAAAAAGAGTTAAAGGAGTCTCAATTTTAAACATGTTTTGAGACTGAGTTTGGAAGAAATGACTTACCGTGTAACTCAAGTGTGTTGTAGGTGTCTCTTGTGGGTTCATAATTGGTGCAAAATATTTATTGTACTGTAGCTAGAATGACACTGTTAGCTATAAAATCTCCACAAAATGCTACTTTGTGCCTGTGAAATAACTTGGAAACCAAGGTTGATGTTGGATGTATCCCAAGCTCTTTCATATGCCGTTTCTCCACTTGGCCCATCCGGTATCAGAAGCTGTCATCTAACACAAACCAAGGCCAAATACCCTGGACATAATGAAAATTTAAATACCTCTTTGCACCTGCTGTGAAAGTAAAGCATCTTAACTGCATGAGACACAGACACCATGTAAGTCATAAGCTAAACAAACAGTTTTTGCAGAGTTGCATGAAATCCCAGCACAGAGCTGAAAATTAAGGCAGCTTACCAGGTGTTTTCTTGCCTGTGGATGCATGGAACTATGTGGCTGCAGGCTGTGGCACTGCCCTGTTTTAGACAACCTCTGGATGTGGCCAGAACCCCATCACTGAGCGAGAGAAGTGACCTGCTCTCTTAAAATCTCCTTGTAGCGAATGCTGAGCTGAGAAATCGTGTCACAGCTTTTCCTGTTGGTTGCTGCCATCTCTGGAAGAAATGTGCCTCCTTGATGCCTCAGCTTTGCTTTCTGTTGGTGCTGCTGTAGGGCATGGTGCAATATGTCACTGGTCTGGCTGCAGTTCACTGGTACAACAGGCAGAGTTCAGCAACGAATTTGGCAGTACAGAGATGGGTGTTTTAAAAAGTGCTGGATTTTCTGGAGGCTCCTGGCTGTGTGAGCCTTGCAAGGAGCAGGACCTCCACAGCTCTGGTCTGACAGACAGACAAACAGATCTTGGTTGCTCTCAGATGATCCATGGATGTTTCTGCAGTTCCTACATCTGTTTGCCTGCCTGTGTGTGCCCATATGGATTTTTCTCATGGATATGTTGCATAAACATATACTGCTGTTCTGTCAGGCCAGCATTTCATTAGGCCACTTTGTGCAGCCATCTCTGAGTCTTTTAAGTACCATCACTATGTGCAATATGTATCTGGTCAAAAGGAATTTTTGTGATGCAGTGATTCAAGCATCTGCCTTTTACAGTTCCTGAGTCACAGGCTCGTACTCAGGACCTCACTGAAGCATCAATACACAATTTAATGTAATTTTTTGGTCTTTTTGATCATCTCTCCCTGAACTCAAAGCACCTTTTGGGGGTATATGCAGCTTAGAAACATGTAAACATTAAGGTATACATAGAATTTAAAGTGGTTAGAACACTGTGGTCGTGTAATGCTCTAATAATAAACATGGGGAGAAAAGGATACATTTGTGATAGTTAAAGTGTATTTCTTAGAGAATAAACAATAGGAAGCAAACTAGCCCCCAGAATTTCTTCTCTGCAAATAAGCATTACTTAAACAATCATAATTCCTTTAAAAATGAACTTCATTTTGCATATGAGAACAAACAGAACTAAAGCCACCTACTGAGAAATTCTATTTTGCTAATTTTTATCTATTCGAATGCAAATAGTGGTTTTAATCCCCTTAACTCATCCATCATGCATGACAGGTCAGCCAGCCCATTGTCTGTGTGTTTGAAGGATTCCTGTCCAAATCAGACTTTCTGTCAGCAGCGCTGGGCAAGAGTCTGCTCCTTTCTTGAACTGCTTCTGTCCCTGAGAAACTGCAACCACCTCAGAAAACAGCCTGGGAATTGCACGTGGAATTGGCATGGGGTTTTCGCAGAGAGGTTACTGACAATTCCTATCAAAACAGGGGAAAGAAACCCACAATGTCAGATTAAGGACATCTAGGTTTTTGTATAGTCTACTAAACATCTGTAGCTGATCCAGAGATATGGCAAAGGTCAAAGTTTGGGGATTTTTTTTTTCTCCTGTGGGGATTTCTTTGTATATTCTGAAGCCTAAAAATTGCTATTTGTTTTGAAATGCATATTTGTTTGCAGTAAAATACAGTTTTTTGTAAGTAGAAAATGATTACTTGTGAAAAAAAAACAAAAAACCAACCATGTATTTTTGTAGCATTTAAATTTTAATTAAATGGGGCTTAGAGTAAATTGTAAAACCTTCTTTTGTTGAGACAACCGACACTGACAAAATATTAATTAATTAATATTCAGAGAGCTCTCTGGATCACTCCTCTCTTTTGAAATATGTTCTGCCTCTGTTTTTAAAAATCAGAAGAAAATTAATAAACATTGCTTATGTGGAATATTTCCCAGTATGAAGACCTGCCAAACAGAATCCAATGCATTGCGTTAATGTCAATGAACACTTTTGAACCAGATGTGTCTATGGTTTTTTTTCATTGTTTTCTCTAAAACTGAAGCTGGGATAAAACCCAAAGATTAAGACTTGACATGAGGAGAATATCTTTCCATGCTACTATTAGGTCATTTCCCTTTTGCTGTGTAAATTAAATTGTGGTCTTGATTCAATCTGGGATCATTTTATTGTTGTTGGTTTTAATACAATACACAAAAAGTTCTTTTCTTTGGAAGTATCATTATGATATAACTTGTCATTGTAATTGTTCGCTCATTAGCATCTGAAGGGATTATTTTGGTTACTTTGTTTCTGAGATCTTTTCTTTTCCCTCTCCTCTTGGGCAGCCCAGTTAGGGTGTGCCCTCCAAGCAGTTAATTTGTGTATAATAATATTGAAGTGGTTTATTGTAGTTTTTTGTGTGTGTGCATACACACAGTCGACTGGGGCAGCCCTTAAAACCTGTTTTAGAAACCCTGAGGTCTTTCTCCCCTCCCGGTCTTGTCCTTGTGTGGCCACTTCCGTGCATGGTCCTTACCTAAATTCTGAGCCAGACCGTTGGCTCCCAAAGGATTCAGAGCACCAACAAGCTCCAACAAGTCGAAGACGCACAGTTAATTTTTTTTGCTCCCATCCCATTCCCTGGGGACTGTGAGACCTGCCTGTGTCCTGGGCCCCAGCCCTCCAACACATTCTGCTGCTTAAAGAGGGGAAAAAGAAAGAGGAAAAAAACCAACAACAAAAAATCCCAGAAAAATGGAGGGGAAAAAATAAAAGAAAAAGCAAAGGTGTAGGAGGGGATCAAGGGATTGTTTGCCTTGGCTCACTTGGCAATTAAAAATACGTAACTGAGAGAATTGCCATGAACTTGCCCGAAGGGCTATAATAAATAACATCCTGCATAACTGGTACATAAAGTGTGCTCTATGGTTTTGACTATGTTTGTTTTTAGGGTTGTTGGCTGGGGATTTTTTCAGAATTATAACAGTTGGAATTCAAATGGGCTTATGTTTCTGTAATTATGGTAAACATATTTTAAAAATCGCTGTTTGATCAACTGTAAATATTGCCAGTTCAGAGGTTAAATGCTGTTGTTAAAGTCACTGAGGGAAATCCAACAGAAGTGTATATATGGCAGAAAAAGCTGAACAATATGGCAAAGGAATATTTAGTGACTTAAGAGTGCAGGATCAACACCAATATTTTTCCAGTGATGCTAAACCTCTTGTAACTGCTAAATTGGATTTGTAGTTGAATGAAGTATCAGCTGCTGTTGGACAAGCCCATAAAGGTTGGACGGCTGGCCTTTTGTAGGCAGGGCTTAGAGGACGATTGATATGTTTTAGCACTTTTGGGATTATTGTGATTAGGAGGAAGCCATTCTGAATGATAGAGAAAAGGATGTAAAAACCACAGCCCACAGCTGGTAAGCAGCATGTGTTTGCTATAAGGAGAGGTCATGACTAGTTGATCCTGCTGGTTCAGGCACTGATTGACAGTCAAGAAAACTTGATATTATGAAACAGACCCTTATTTTTTAATATCCTAAAGAAATGATGGTTCTGTGGTGTTAAAGTATTACAAAATCTGGAACACTCTCACTTGTTGCAAGCTAAATGGTTCAGAGACACAGCTGCAAGTTTGAAGTTGTTAAAATATCATGTAGGAATTAGTATTCAACCCATATCGGTGACAACAGTAAATAGGAGTTACAGAATCAGCTCTATCAGCTCTGGTGTTTCTGTGGTTGCCATCTTCATATGTGTTAATCTTAACAAAACCCCTCTTTGCCATCTAGTAGAAAATTTATGCTATGCATGAAGAAATTTCAAGTCTGCTGAACTTGTTGACTATTATGCGCCTAGTATATCCAAGATTTTTAGCCAGGAATAATATGTGTAAAAAATATTTTACCAGCCAGAAAACAGCTTTATAATTTTATTTCTATTAACCACCTGCCTCAGAGGACATGTAGGTTATTTCCTCTTATCTCTGCTATCCACTTGGAAATGTAGAGCTCTTTTTCCTCCTTTTTTTTTCTTTTTTTTTTCTGTGAGCAGCCATCTGAAAGCTCGCAAATGCACATTTAAATAGTTGTATCTCTGACTCTTTTAGTGGAGCTGTACCTCTTTCAAAATTTGAGTTTAGCATACCACACAGGAAAGAACACAAGCTTGCCAACTCCCGCTGAGCGTTTTTTCAAGCCTGTGAAAAGAATGAATTATTCAGCAGTAAGCATGCTTACAGCTGGCCATTTGGGAGCTTTGATGTGCGAATCAGGCGGTTGCATGAATGCCCTTATTGTCATGTTATGTGTACACAGTGTGTGAATTATTGAAAATAGTGAGGCCTGAGCCTCATCTGGTAGAGATTACAGTGCAGGCATGCTGGGTGAAGGTCTGTAATTGAAAATCCCCAGATGCTGTTTATTTGGCCTCTGTCACGTGGCCCTTCTGCAGAAAGCCTGGCTGAACAAAATGCTGCCCGCCTGGGAAGCGGCGCCCAGCCCCCTCCCAGTCCAGCACGGCCCAGTGTGCCCGCCACTTAAACACCTGCCCATAATATTTTTAGAAGCTTAAATTAGATTTGCCTATAACGTTTAAATAGAGGATGCCTTACTTAGAGGTTTAAACTGCTTAGCCAGTTGTTGACTCACAGAACTCTTTTATCTACAAGAGGCTTTTTGTTAGCCAGTTTAGCTATCAGGCGCCTTCGGAAAGAGGCGCTGCCGAATTTGAGGTGCGATCTCCCAAAGCCGGATATTCTGCTGGCAAAACAGAGCAGAAGATTTCTGGGGCTGAGCACTGTGACAGAGCAGCTTTTCCCCTACAGGCTGCGAGCTCTGCTGCCCAAGGGCCCCGTGCCCACCTTCTGATGAGGAAGGGGTTCAAAGCAGCACATCCCTCCTGACGGTGTCCATGCCTGGGCTGGGATCTGCATCCAGCTCGTGCTCAGTAGCCAGACAAAGAGCTGGGTGCTGCTATGGGCACTGTCCCAGGAGAGCTCTCACAGCTGTTTTCTCATCGAGCAGAAGTCCCACTAGCTCTCCAAATTTGGCCCCCAGGCACATGGCCAGCACTATGCATTCACCAGGCCAAGCAGAAGTGGAGTTTACCAAAACTGGCTGAACAAAACTTTGCTGTGGTGTAAACATGGTTGTGAGAATGATTTGGGAGATGAAATTGTGCAGGTCTGTCCCCAGACTTCTCAGTCAGGATGGGAAATACCTGTTCCAAGCCACAGTCTTGTAGAATTTGAAGAAATTCATACTGTTTCATTATCTGAAAAAAATAGGCTTTTCTACTCGGTCGTTACTTGAATTATGTGGCTGAGTATGAAAGCTTTTTAAAATTAGCTGTTCATTTTCAAGTTGCTAGCCGGCTTTATTTCCCACACTTGCCTATTTTTATCCCATTTGGATAGTGCCTATTACTGGGAGCTGGGAGGGCAGAGGTTTAATTTGTGTCATTAATGTTCTAAATAAAGACGCCTGCCGGCCTCACGGCTGCTCAGGGACATGATGCACCGGATCCCTACCCTGTTGCCTGGGTTTGAGCACTGATGCCCGTGACCAGGACACAGAAAAAAGGACACAGTGTGGCCAAGAAAATGTCCACAGCTGGTGCAGGTGCTGGTAGAGCTGCCTGTGGTGCTCTGGTAGCTCCCCTGCATGGGTGCTGGTGCCGGTTCTGGCCCATGAAGGGGTTGCCAGTTACGCCTTCCTCAGTCAGGGGTGGATTTTCACCTTTGAGGGCCTTGCTGGTGCTGGGTGAGTGGGGATGAACACACCCTTAGCATCAAGGGCGGAGCTGGGAGCCTCACGCAGACCTTTGTGGGGGCTGATGCTTGGCTGCTTTAGGCTGCTTTTGGAAACAGCGTGGGTGGGGGAGGCTCCCTGCACAAGGGCCCTCTGTTCGAGCAACAACTGCCTCCCCCGGGGAGCGGCAGTGGGAGCTGCCCCACTTTGCAGCTGCTCCTACTTGTTTTGAACAAGAGGAGCAGAAGTATCAGCTCTCTACTGCCTAAGAGGTGCCCAGGATCACCACACACTCCCCTGTTGAGGGTGATGGTGCTCAGGGATGGGGCAATGGATTGGGAAGGTGGAGGGAGCCTGTGTGCCAAAGCTTGGCTGGAGCAGAGCTGCCCTGGGGACTCGGCTGTGCCCTTGGAGGGGCCACAGTAGAGCTTTGAGAGCTTTGGCTGTCCACAAAGCCTCACAGGTTTTTAGCATCTGCACTGTTTTCTAGCTGAACTCCCTTTTTACTCCATGCCATGATTGAAAAAGATGTTCCTTTGCACAAAATGGCTCTTCCTCAGCATCAGTCCAGGGAGAATTATAGTTTGCAATTGCACTGATGACACAGAAGGACGTGACAGATGAAGCCTGAATTAATGGGGGGAAAAAGCAAACTCCGAGAAGCAGCCTATGTAAAATACGTGTTGTGGTCCTCTCCTGATCTTTTCAAGATCCTTGGGAAAGATTCCTGTGCTGTGAAGATGTTTTATCTAACCAGGCACCTCCCCATGCCTCTCTTTGATACCTGAACCAAAACATTCAAAGCAGGAGACTGTCACAGCAAATGACAGGAAGAAAGAGCTGAAAATTTACCATTCATAAATCTGACCTCTTCTCTTCTGCCAGGCAATTTGCCAGATATATATGACAAGGAGACAGAGGGAGGGTGTGTATGGAAAGTGTTTCCACAGCTGAGCTCTTCTAGAGAAAACAGATCTATTTATTAATGAGAATTTTTCACCCTAAGGTTTCAAGTGGATAGTTTAAGTTCCATGAGCCTCCTTTTGTTTCAGACTCTTCTCATTCCCAGGAATAGGAAAGGGTGTTTTTAGGATTATTAAGCTTTCCTTTCTTTAAAATCCTTTTTGTTCTTTAGTTGATCTGGAGATAAGATAATTTCTGTCCCTATTTGTCAAAGCTGATAAAGAAAAGCACCAAGTGTTTGGTAGATAACATTAAGGCTGTAAACTTTTAGTTGGGGGCATCTATCTTGTTTATGTCAGACAGTGCTTCTGTTTGTGTTTATGGCTTTTGGTAGCCCAAGAAAGAATTAATGTCTTTTCAGATCACAGTGGCCAGGGAGAAGGTATTTAGTGAGCCTTCAGTATCTCCTCCTCTGGCTAAACCTGATGCATATGTCTTTGCTGTGTTGGAAACATGATGGTAAGGAAAACGTGTTAGGCTTTTACCTCGGTCACTTTCTATGGTTCCTTGTGGAGTTCCTCCTCCCTGCAAGTTAAGGCAAATTATTCCACCCTGTTGACTCTTCTGGAGTAGGCTCTTGGTAGCCTTCAGCTTTAGGGAAGCAGTCACTTGCCAGAACTGCAATCTTGTTAGTCATAGCCCTGGCCAGCTAGATAATGGCTACAGAAACCCCCCTTGAGTGAAGCCAAAGTATTTCATGGGTGGACTGGGGCTCAACCAGAGACAACACTCAAATAATACAATCTAAACTTTCAGTGCTTGGTGTTTTTAATAAAGATGCTTTTCATGT
This sequence comes from Promerops cafer, assembly GCA_013398275.1. Lineage (NCBI taxonomy): Eukaryota > Metazoa > Chordata > Aves > Passeriformes > Nectariniidae > Promerops > Promerops cafer. Next base: position 274,023 of record VZSE01015422.1, on the reverse strand, counting down.
CAAGTGGCTGCCTGCCTGGGAACCTGAGCTTTCCTTTAAAAATTGCTTTTTAGCTCTCTTGTCTGGGAGGAGAACTGTGAAACCTCAGCTGTGGCTGGGGGCTGCATAGGGCTACCCTAATGGGCAAGGGGTGGCTAGAGTGACCTGTGCTGTGCCCAGGGATTAGAAACATCTGCAGCACAGACAGAGGGACAAGAGATGGCATCGCATCCTTTACGTCACCTTATAGCATCACTGACCTTGCACAGTCACCTGCTGATCAAACAACCTGACAATATTGTTGCAGCAAAAAAGAAACCATTCTGGGTATTAATGTATGCACATACTTAAACGTATGCAAAGCAGTACTTTCTGGAGGAGGGGCATTCCCCAATTAAATCAAAATGTGCATTTAGAAACAGGAAAATGTCCATACCACCTATCACACTGGTGATTGCAGGAATGTGGTGATCTCTGTGTCTCACCAGGCTGCAGAGGGCTGCCCTTGCAGGCTTCTGTTGGGTTATGAGAAAGAACACAAGACCAGGGAGATACAGAGGTGGAGCATTCCGTGGTTTCACCCCATGAAAACAAAGGCACTTGTTCACTTCAAATGGCAAGTATTTTGTGAGCACAACAAGCTGCAAAACTCGTGGTCAGCTAAAGACAAGGCCTTTGCATGAAATTAGGTAACTACCTGCTCCTCTGTTTGCATACGGAAATCCCTCATTTGTGTGCAGAAATGTGGCTGGTTTGTGTAACTGTTTGCTCACGCAAAATTTACCTCTTGAAGTTTGTCCTGAAGAGACCTGCTGGAGAGTTACAAACTAGTGGCATGTTGTGGGAAACGTGGCACACAATCCAGACCAAAACAAAAATGCAGCTCTGCTCTGAAGTATGTTGATATTTCATGTTCTGGTACCCATTTAGCAAATATGAAAGAGACAGGAACCATGAGGCATTTGATACAAAGGGCATAAAATAAGGCTTACAGGGGGAGACAGAAGAAAAAAGTTTAGTTTGACTAAATGTGTTCAGTCTTTCAGTCAACAAAATGCACTTTAAACATATGCAGGCTACTTCAAAACTTCCCTGTCTCTCCCCCACAATATTAAAACTGTAAGGGTTTGAAGCCCTGGCTGATAAAATAATTTTCTGCATTCCCCAGCTACATACTCATCCACTTCAAAATAGCTGGGTGGGTGACAAGTTATTTTCTTAACCTCCCCATTTTCAGCTCACTGCTAAATCAGTTTTCTCATTTTCTACACATGGGCTGATTTTCCCCTGTGCTGAATGCAAATAGCTCCGTAACTTAGAACTTGTTGAACAAGTATATTTAAGTTATTACAACCCATAGAAAAGAAACATAATATGCAGTGAAAATAAACAGGACACCACATAAAATTTGTGTTATCTTCCATGCCAGCAATACTTAGGAAGGAAATTATTTGGATAGAAAATGTTAGTTTGCATTAGGTAGCATAATGTGTGACTGAAGAAGAGTCAAATAGCCATTTTAGAGACTTGGAAGTATTTCACATTTCCAAGAGAAACAGAGTTCTGAATAACAAACCACCGTGTTGATCGGCCCTGCTCCCACAGGAACATCAGCACTGCAGGGCAGCCACTCTTGTGAGTAGAGTTAAGGGTGTGATTGATAACCTGCTGGACTGGGACAGTGATTTCCATCTCTGAAGGAGGCTTTCTGGCAGGAAGGACAGGTTTTGCTGTCCTCCTTGCAGAATTAAAACTTGGAGAGAAGCTGGCACATCTGGGTGATTGGCACTTAGGCTCAGGTTGCACACAATGTTCTCAAGAGCAGCCGCTCCTCCCCACAGGGGTCCAGGGGGACAGATTCCACCTGGACCAGTTGGAAGCAAAACCAGAGGAGCCCAGACCTTGTGTCAGCCCCAGCATGGGAGGTTCTCCAGTGAGAGATCATGCTGGGCACTGCTGCTGGCCAAGGAGGTGCCTCTGCCTGTAAGCCGCTGCAGGACTTCGGTGGGCAAACACTGAACTCGTGGTGCTCTGCACGGTTCCTGTGGCACATGCAATGCCTGTCGAGGAGATGGAAGAGAAATACTGGTGAACAATGAGAAATACTGGCAAATTGTTTGCAAAGAAAAGTGGAGTACGTGTAAGAAAACAAACCTGATATGCGTGGAGCTTGTGTGTTCAAATGTGGTATTTTGATGGTGTTTCTGGGTGTGATGCTGCTTGTCCCTTACCATGAATTTTTCTTTGTTTCAGGTAGGAACGAATTGATAGCCAGATACATCAAACTTAGAACAGGGAAGACACGGACCAGGAAGCAGGTAAAATAACCCAGTGGGGAAGTATGCATGTCAATGAATGACAAAACATGACATTTTGGCTGCAGTGGCTGTCTGTGCTTCAGCTCTGATGGGATGATGTATTGACTTCACTATTCAGATTAAATATGTGCTGTTTAGAGAATATTTAAAACTCTGGGGTTTATGCTGTGGTGGTGTGAGGGTTCATTTTTTATTAATCTGTCTGTAAATGAAGCTATTATCCCTCCATATTTCATAAAAAAATTCAAAAGTTGAAGCAAAACCATAAAGCATTGTGCCTTATTTCCCTATATAATATTATAATTATTATTTTGAGATGGTAAATAATGGAACTTCTTAAAAGTTAAGAGAATTTGGCTGCATAATAGATTCTTGTATAAATGATTCTTGGATATGAGAGGTAAATATATAAAAATGAACTGATCATAATCATGCTCTCAGCTTATGGCCAGTAGTTGCGACAGGATATAAAAATAATTTTAAAATTTCCCTAAGAGCCTTCCAGTGCCTGGTCTTTGACCATGGTAAGAGTTCATGTATCCAAGAGTCAGAATAAACCTTAAGACCACCTTAAGTTTTTTTCAGATTATCATCACATAACCATTAATTTATCTCATATTACTAAATCCTTTAATTCATAATATTCACAGCAATCAGCAGCCTTGCAGAAAGCACAGTTTGTGTGTAGTTTATGCAGTGGTTACTGCACTGTTTAAAAATGCTCCACAAATGGCAGAGGTCCCTTGCTTTAACGTCAAGTGTGAGATTCCCCTTCTCCCACTGCAGGTGTGTGACAAAGGGCAGGCAGAGGCTTGCACATGTGCACGCTCTGCATGTCCTGCAGTGCAGAGAAAGGTGGCACTGGGGCATACAAAGCTGCCAGCGCTCGGATTTGAAGCACTTTGGGTGCTGTTTTGCCCTGGGTGGTGTCCCTTGTCAATCAGGAAGAAAGCATATGTGCGAGGGATGAAAAAAGGCATCAGAAAGAAGGAGAACTGCAGCACGTGAAAAAGGAGGAAACCAAAGACTGGCAAAGAAATCACTAACTAAAGGCAGAGTCCCCAGTTCTGCCCTGCCTTGCCCATGCGAGCTCCAGGAGTTGGAAGTTGTTCTGGGATCATAAAGTTGCCTCAGGAGTCAAAATGCAGAGCTTGGGGTTAGATCCTTGGCCAGCATGTGCCAAGAAAGCAGGAGGGCTGTGATGGCTTATGTGTGGCGATGTCTGCCTCCATACTTGCCCATCTCTCTGTAGTGATGCATAAATCACTTTAAACTGAGTGCTTACAAAAGTTGGTTTGTGGCTACTCTGGAGTTTTAACTGAGCGATTAAATATTACCATTGTTCTTCTTGTATAACCTTTAATACCACTAATACTCCACTGAAAGCAAAACAAATGAACATGTGTGAAAACTCAGTCTAGGTGTTTGACTGCAAAATCGCTCAGTAAGCAGCAGTATAACTCTGAATTACTGCAAACTGGTTCCTGAGCTGCTTCTCTAAGGTGGCCTTCAAGGACTGTGCTCATGGATGCATCACTGTTTGTTTCCCTACTAAAATACAGGCTTTTTGGTACTATTGTCACAGAATAATCTTACAGAGGAAGAAATTATTGTTTCTTCTTTTCTTTTGCTTTGTTCTTTCCCAGACAGGAATTGTAACTAATGTAGGAAACATGTGTACCACCTGATACGGTATGTCCTGGGTCAAACAAGAATCAGAAATTTCCCTTTAGTGGTTTTTGCCATCACTGCAGGTTGTAAACCTTCACACAGAAGGCTGAAGGATGCTGAGTGCTACTAAGTGATGCTGGGCAGCATCATTAAACCTTCATCAGCAACAGCATGGATTTCAGTATGTCCCTTGGATAAACAGGAATGTGAATTTGGGCCCAGACCCTTCACTGCACAGGCAGCAACTTCTGACCAATAACTGGTGTGGTGTAGTGTAGGACTGAGTTTGCACAAATTTCTGAGCAAAACAGCCGTGGGCCAGACCTGGGCATCACTCAAGCTGATGTCAAGTTGCTGGTCCCCAGTTAACACAAATGTTTTGTGGGCAGACTTGATGCTGAGATTACCAAGGAAACCAGCACGGGTTCAAGGACCTGTGTTGTGCCAGTATTTTATCATTTGTGCCAGAATTTAAAGCATTTCAGTGGACTCAAAATGCAGCCTGAATCTCCTCACTGGAGCTGGAGAGCAGGATAAATAATGGATAAAATTTCTTGGTTCCAAGTTATGTCTCAAGCCTAGTGGCAAATGGTCAGAGTGGGCATCTGCATCCCCAGCAGATGGGGTAGAAATCCTTTGGGCTCCCCACATGAGAGCTCAGGGCCTGGGCATGGATGGTATCCGTACCAAAGCATGTGGGCTGTGTCCAGCTGTGAACTGTCTTCCATCTTGTAGCTGAATGCACAGCCTGGTGGGTTACAGTTTTTTTCCTTTCTCTTTTTCTTTTATTTCCTTAATCAAGTCACTGCAGTGATAACCTGTATTGTTAAGCCTTGGTACTAAGAGCTTGGTATCTGGCTGGGAATGTGGTATCTTTAACAGCAGAACTTACTGAAGATGCAAATAACTTCCTCCCATCAGAAAAGTTTCTTTTTTTTTTCTTTTTTTTTTTTGAGAAAAAAAATAGACATTTAAAATTTGATTTGCTTTTTGTTTTTCTTTTGTTTGTTGTTTTTTTTCCCTATAAACCTGAACAATGTAGGTGTCTAGTCACATACAGGTCTTAGCAAGAAAGAAAGTTCGAGAAATTCAAGCCGCCATTAAGGTACGTTTGGCTTGCCCAGTTGTAGGGGGCTTTTCATCTCCATGGTTACAGGCTTTTCCTTTGTTTCCTCCCTTCCCCTACCCTGCAGGTGTCTAGTCACATTCAGGTTCTTGCCAGAAGGAAATCTCGTGATTTTCATTCCAAGCTGAAGGTATGCGCTTTTCTGCTTTTGGGCTTGTGGTTGCTATGCCTGTCCCTTCCTCCTCCCCGCGGTGATGGGCGAGCGCTGGGGCTGCTGTGCCTGTAACCTCCTTTTCCTGCATGTGGGAGCTGTCTGCATCTCTTTGTGTTTAATCCTCGGTTCTGCACTAGCATCCATATTAAAAACATTGTTTTAACACTGTCCAAATGCTAGGTGAACTTCTCTTTGTAACAGCTCAGCAGCTAAACCTAATTTTTAACTCGTTAGTCCATTTTTTGTTTTACTTTTTAGCAGTTGAGTCCTAGCAGTGTATTTAAGTACACAGGGGCTTTGCACAGTTGTGTATATGCTTTTTATCTTTTTTTTTTTCTTTTTCTAGAGGGGAAATTGGGGTAATTGTTTTCCATTCCCAAATGTTTTTTGTCCATTCTTCTGAACTGATATCAAGAATACTTAAACCAGATCATTTATTCCAAGTGCCGGAGAGCACAGCTTCTCCAAATTGCTCTATGGTGTTTCTAGACTACAATCTAGTATCACCTCAAGTTACGCACTATTTACAAGATTCCCTGAAATTTAATTTTTTTGAAAGTAAATTATTGACATTTAATCTTTGGAGAGCCTCAGTCAGAGTCCTGTTCAGGGAATATTAAGTATGTTTGCTTAATCTGACATGATGAATTGTAAATGTCCCCATTTTATCTGCCTTCCATAAAATATATTCTAAGGCTGAAAAGAACCTCTTGGAAATGCTTAATAAGGCTTTCTTGGATTGCTTGTTTTTTCAAGTTTTCCAGCAGAGATCTTGAGATTTTTTTTGGGTTTTTTTCCACATAATTTAAAAGTGGAAGAGGGAGTTTTGCAGATTTGCTGTTGATTTTCTTTTTTTAATAAAAAGCGAAGGAACTTGTAAATCTTTTACTTCCCTCCTTTTTCTTTTTTTCCCCCTTTTAATGTGAGTGGATTTTTTTTTCTTTTTCTTCACCCAGATATGAGAACAAATCATATTTTTGTTCTAGCTGGAAAGCAAAATGTTTCGGGCAGTGCTTTCCCGGTCCTGAGCAGTGAGCACTGCAGATGCTCACCCCCATCCTGGAACTGCAGTGTAGGAATAACAGCCTGGCTTTGTAACAGGCCTCCCTGACAGAAGCACTGGGTTTTTCATGGGCAGCATGCTGGCAAGCTTGTCTGGCTGTTGGTGGCTGGCTTTTTAGCTGCACTGGCTGAGCAGTTGGGGTTCGTAAAGAACGACTAAGACAACTTAAATGTCCTGCTTTTTAACCGAGGGTGCAATAATACAGAGATATGTAGCATTTTAAGCTCAAATTGTCAAGCCTTGATGCCTAAAATTAAGTATGTAAGTAGGTGGCCTTACTTTCAGATGTGCTTGGCACCAGCAGCTCCTGGAGTTTTAGGGGACTGGTGAAAGCTCAGGGCTGCAAAAATCAGGAAGCCCATGTAGGTACCAAATACAGACCTAGGAGCTGAACACAATTATTGGATTTACTGTTCTAAAATATTTCCCTTTCTGAGTGCCCAAAATACCTTAAAATGTGAAGACACAAAGCATTAAAAAACATTTTTAAGTACTGCACCTGCTGTACTTTTATTGAAGCTTTCCGAAGAACAAAGAGGTAGCCAAACCTTAATAATATTTCATCTAGTCTAGATGACATTTGCAGCAAATAGAGATCTCATTTTAAGGAGTTGTCTGAAGAAGGGAAGGTCTGTTTGGACAACAAAATATTTTGTAAGGGCTTCATACCTTGTTGCCCTTTCCCACCTGCCCATGGGCTGCAACTCCCCCAGTGCTGAGTGGAAAGTGGAGCAGCTGCCATTTCACTGCTAGGAATGGATGGCCTCAGGAAGATTCCCCAGCTCCAAGCCCCAACACTCTGCAGGGGCATTTGCTTCACCTCTCTGTGACACCATGGTGGGGACAGAATGCACACAGGTGACAGAGCTTTGCTGGCCCTGGCCTTGCTGACAAAAGCTACTCCAGATGTCCCCTAGTGGGTCTTGCTGCCTGATGGGTCCTGAGCTGCTTGTCCTACCCCTGCTCCCGATTCCCCATGCTGCCTGTGGGATGAGCTCCCTCAGGAGCCCTGACATTGCCCCAGTTACTCCTGCACAGCCCCCAGCCTAAGGAGTGCCCAGGAAGGGTGAAGGAGTCAGGCTTTCCCCACCTCCCTCTTCTTTTCCTTGCCAGTGTTGGTGTCAGTGAACCAGGAGCCATGGCATGACACCTGCCCCCTTGCACTAGTCCCTCTTGGAGAAGGGGCAGCCTCCCACAGGCCTTTTCCTTTCCACACGGAAGAGGTGAAACTTTGATGTAAGAAGGTGCCATAAGGGAGCTGCCTTAGGAAGAAGAGAGCTCTCATTCCTCTTGCCTGCTGTGATTGTTCCCTGGAGGTGGTAGAAGCTGCTGGTTTTGAACTTGAGATGGAACTTTGCTTCTCCAGACATTTTGTTAGTGCTGTCCGTTTTTCTTATTCCTGTGTTGAGCCATCTGTATGGCCCACTGTCACCCAGAATCACCCAGAATCATGGACTAGTTAGGATTGAAAGGGACCTCTGGAGATCATTTAGTCCAACTTGCCCCTGCCAAAGCAGTTTGCAGAGGACTTCAAAAGCTGCCTGAGAAGGACATCACTGATGCAAGGAAGACAAGGTGGATACATTCCAGCATGTCTGAGTGCTCATTGTTTCAACGGGGACTAATTCTAGCAGCAGCCTGAACAGCCCCATCAATACCCTCAGAAAGATGATGGGCTCTTGCTCTCCTGGAATGGATGCTGTCTGCATTCCCTGGTGAAGGGGTGACCAAGGAGAAGATTAAATGCACAGTTTTTTACACCTGTGATTTTTCACATGAGCACGTACTGACAGGAAAAGGAGGAATGGCTTCAAACTGAAAGAGAATTGGTTTAGATTAAATATTAGGAGAAAAAAAAATTACTGTGAGGGTGGTGAGGCTCTGGAAGAGGTTACCCAGAGAAGCTGTGGGTGCCTCAGCCTTGGCAGTGTTCAAGGCCAGGCTGGATGGTGCTTGGAGCAACCTGGTCTAGTGGGGGGTGACTTTTAAAAAAAGTCCCACTAGCAGTGGGCTTGGAACTAGATGATTTTTAAGGTGCCTTCCAGCCCAAACCATTCTATGATTCTATGCTTCCCACCCAGGCCAACTCAGCCTTTTAACAGTGAGCTGCCACTTGTAAAATATGTGATTGGTGGCATCCAGGGAAGCAGTTACTACTTAAAAAAAATCCCATATGCATCTGGTGTCAATTTTCTTTTAAGATGTGTCTGATCTTATCTGTCCCATTGCCCCCCAGCTCCTGGCCTCTTAGTTTGACAGTGTTTGTACAAATAACCCTTTTCTCCAAAGTACCTGCTGAGTTTATCTTGTACCAAGAGATCTTACTGTCCTGCCTTGGTCTGAAACCTGCTCTTGGAGTGGAGAGGACTTGGGCAAATCTTCTTGTGTTAATCTTCTGCAAAAATCCACAAGGATGGAAGGATCTCAGAGCTATCTGCACACACAGCTTTGGAAGCTTTCCTAAGAGGCAGAAATCTCACCTGCATGCCATAAAGTCTGCTTGCTCCAGCTAAGTCCCTTTTGTAATGAGAAGTACCTGCAGTCACTGTGGATGGATGGATCCTTAGTCTGCAAGGAAATGAAGTTTCACCCATAAATGCTATTGCTGCCTTTCAAGACCACCAGTAAAGAATGTCCCCCCAGCCCTTCCAGAGATGTCATACATTTTACTTCCCTTTGCAGCAGGAAAATACACCTATTTTAGAGATTTTAATCTCAATATACTGAGGTCATTAAAATCTTCCTGAAGTTAGAGAAATTTAATCTCATGAAAATGGGAAGGGAGTCTGAGATAAAGTCCTTGGAGACAGATCTGAAAGGCGGCTCCTCTTCATGGCATTTCTTCTCACACAGAGGCTGGAGCAGGCAAAGCAGAGTTTTTACACTCCAGTATTGTATTTCTCTGTCAAATACACCAGTCCATAGTGTCAGGTCACAGCATTTCCCACCTTTGCACTGACAGGGAGCCATTCAGGACAAAAGATGGATTGGAAGTCATACATAGAGTAAAGGTGTTCACAGCACGATGTACATCTGTCTTAGGCTTTCATATCAGATTTTCTTCATAGTGCAAGATTAATTAGACAGAGACAAAAATTAAAATTACACATTAAAATGCCTACAGTTCACATCTATTACATGTTTTTAAATCCATTATTCTACATTCTGCATTTAGGGATAAAAAGAAAATATTGTTGTCAATTATAAAATGCTAAAGATAGCTCTATACTTTTTAAAATGAACAATGATAAAAGCCTTGAAAAATTCCCTTTGATGTGAATGGAGTCTTCAGCATTTTGAAACACAATAAGATGGATTAATTGCTACTCATTAGGCAGCAAGTTGGGACAGCTTTGAATGCGCATTCTCTTCTTGGCATTAGCTATTGCCTGGCTGAAATAGCCAGCTTTTGTATTTACTCCTGTCTTCTCTAATAATAAGCAAATTGGAGATCAGGGCTAGAAACACTGAAGTGCTCTCTATCTTTTGTCCAGAACAATTGTATATTGTCATGATTTGTTTATCTTTTTTGAGCTACAGCTAATTATTGTAAAGGTTATTTGAATCCATACGAGACCTGAGAAGAAATAACATCTGCAAAATTGCTTATTAGGAAGCTATTTTATGCTAGTGTTACTGTAACATCCATTTTGTGAGCGAATTGTTGTTTCTTATGTCTTTTTTTTTTTTTTCTTACATGAAAATTTTGCATTTTAAATATTGGTTCAGGTTTTAGGGCTTCTTGAATTAATACTGTTCTGTTGTGCTTACTTTTCCTCATACTGTCTTAGATTTTTTTTTCCTCCCAAAGTCATAGATAACATGGTATTCAAAGCCCCATTTATCATTCTAGGATAACAGTTTTTATTTTTTGCTTAAGAACTTGTTTGAACTGATTGAATTATTCTTCTGTTTATGTTGGATTAAAAGAAAGTTGAGCACAAATCCTTTTGTGCTTGTCATGTAGAGCTCTTGTTTCATACAGGGCTTTTATAGATACTAAGATTTTTAATTGGATGATACTGGGGGATTATTATTATCTAATTTAACTATGTATTTTGCATTCCAAAATGAATTGTGAAAAGCAAACCTCTAGGGCCTGATTCATTAAAAGTTGTAGTCTCCTTGCATTAGATGCTTAGAGCTTTCATCTTCCAAAAGCAACGTGTGTGCAACTGCAGCCAGAAGCAGTCAGCTAAAACACGAGACACATCTTATCTCCACTACAGAGATGATATTTTAGGGATTTAGTGGAACTGGACCAGTTTTCCACTGACTGTACTCTAAATCCACTGTGGTAACATTCATTACTAATTATGTACCACAGTGCAGAAGACTTATAAGTGGAGGGCAAGGCAGGGGTGTGAGTGCAGCCTGTTGCTCACTCCAGTGTCATTCCTGGGCAGCAGCAATCCCATCTGAGCTCATCAGTTAAGTAGGGTCAAACCAGGTCAGGGCCAGATGGGACCTATCCAAGGAATACCTTAAGCTCCAGCAGGATTTAATGATTCAGTAGGAGATGCTGTCCCCCAAGCCTCTGCTGAACCTCAGCACGATACTGCAGCACGCTGGGCCAAACTTTTATTCTACTACATCGCTGTAAACCACATTGAGCTGAAAGAAATTATTCCAGCTTTACAAACCAGCACAAGTGAGAGCAAAACCAATCCCTTTCTGTCTTGGACAAGATAGGAAATCAAAATCTTAACTATTTGCAGTCATTAAAAATCCCACAACGTTCCTGTTTTAGAGTAGGGGTGTTAACCCATTTGTCCTGGCCAAATTCCAACCTGCGTAATTACTGTAATCTGCCTGTGTAAATTACCCCTGCCGTTTTAATTGGATATATTACTTCTCTTGCTGCCTAAACTGTGATGTAATACCATTGTGTGTTATTAATCAGTTACCAGGTTTCATCCCAGAAGCGGCCAGCCCAAACATAGGTAGAGAGTGATAGGTAGAGAGCCTCATTCCCCTCTGGTTATGAGTGCTCTCTATTGCAGCATGAAAACCCCCCACATATACTTGTTTTTAAGTGGCAGACAAACTGATATTGCAATCTAAATAAACAGCTTTAAAATGTGGTTATCCCACTTATTTTTGAAGACTGTGAAGTCTGCTTGATTATACAAGCACAGGCAACCACCTTGCAGCTCCAAGGGTACCTGGAACTGAAGGTGCTCTTTTCCCAATGCAACTCAGGACCTCACAAGTATCTGTATTTGACTTTGAATTTCTTTTCTGTATTGTTTGAATGTAAAGTTGCTTTGAGAAAAGCTGATCTTTCCACTGTACAGAGATTCCTAAGCCTACAAAAGGTGAAACTTCCCATTGGAGTGTACTGGCCTGATGTACCAGATCAGATTTGTCACCAGTGGGAAACTCTGTGGGGGTGTTGAAAGACCTCAAAACTAGCCCTATTGCAAGGATTGCCTTTCTGAACTGTCATTCTAAAGGTTTTTTCCTTTCTCTCCATCCTCCTGAAAATGTAATCAGTCAAAGAGGATGAGATGAATGGCCCCACAAAACACGGATCATTCTAGGGTGAAAAGCAGCAATTGGTAAGAAGGAAGGCACATACCCCATTTTGTGTCACCAAAAAACAAAATGTTTTCTCCCTCCAAAAATCCCTGTCGCTGTCCCTAAAATTCAGGATCATCAGATTCACTGTAATGATGACTAAGAGCTCCCCAGAAGATTTTGAAGGAAGTGTAAATCTTCAAAAACTTTAACTAGTTCATCTGTTATGGTGGGATTTGCCTGCTATAACTGTTGCTGGGTGTCCAGGCTCCTATTCTAGTCCTTAGATGGCAATAACATTACAGAAAGTAATGAACTTCAGTTGGTTTCAGTGCCTCACAAGGCAGAAATAAATATAGCTTCTCCTGGAGCTGCAGTAACACTAGCAGGGAATTAGCCCGAGACTTTAGAGGGATAAAGCAAGGCAAGATGAACCTACCTCGGGCTCATGCAGCTTTTACTTTTAAATTCTGCTTTAGTTTAGATCCCTCTAATAGTGGATCCAGAAGAGTTTGGCACCTTGGCAGGGGCACAGGCACTGGCTGCATCTTCATATGGTGGCACAGGCATGGCTGGTGGCAGGCAGGAGGCAGCGCAGGAGAGGAGCCTGTAGTGCCCCAGCATGTCTGGAGAATAACAATGTAGTCACAAAAGCAGCACTCACACGGTTTTGGAGGTTACTAGGACCCAGAGGCACATATCTCTTGCATCATTTATTTTACACACAGGATACAGATCCCCTGAATGTTGGTTTTTGGTAGGATTCAGCAGGCTGTATGAGACTCTCTTTGTTTAGCATTTCCAAGCCAGCCCTGCTTACAAAAAACGGGTGGAACAGAGAAATCTGGTAGGGCTAGATCTCCATATTGCTTCAGGACATCTCACTTTCAACTCTTCATGATGGAGGGTCCTTCTTGCTGTGCGAGAGCATAGAGGGGTCTGGAGAGCTGCATGAACCTCAGGATTCTGCCACTTCTTAGCACCCAGCAAAACATCTTTTTAGCCTGGTGATCTGCAGACATCCAAAGGCAGCCAGCAAAACATGCCATGCACAAACCCCCTGTGCACACCCTCCCACCCTGGGGCTGAGAGCCAGGGCTGACCTCCAGCTCTTAACCAGAGAACTGGTTGTGTTTATATTGGAAAGCTACAGGTTTTGAGAAAGGACTGAGTTGGTCCCCGCATTGAGGGCTGTGTCCCCCCAGCACAGGTGAGCGCAGGGTGTTAAAGCTGCTCGGGCAGCTGAGCACAGGGCTGTCCTTCAGCCTCACACCCGGCAGGGTGCACAGGGAAGATGCTGGAGCAGCTCCTACCCTGCTCCACCTGCTGCTGTCCAGGCTGTGTCCCACACAGGCTCCTTGCACAGCTCAGGGAAACACACTTAGCGACAATCCCTCTCCTTCAGTATCCACAGCTTTCACACAGGGAGCTGGGGGTTGTTTCTCCACAAGGTTTTGTTGTTTGGGTTTTTTTTTAACCTTTTTCTCCCCCTTTTAATGAATCAGACCCTGGCTGAAAATAATGCATTTGTTTAAAGCTGATATTTAATGTTGAGCAAACTGCTCTTCCTTTGTCTCTTACTATTTTGTTCATATTTTGCTAAGAGTCTGCTATTCTACACAAGCATTTTAATAAACTGTTTGTTGTTGTATCCAGGTAACAAGCATGGTAAGTATTTTGACTAAACCAAGTATTATGTACCTTAGCTGTGCTTGGCAGAATTTTTTGGCTAGCTTTTCCTGTACTTTCAGCCTGTGCTGTTTCTAAAGGAGCTATTCAAAGGAAGAAACTGCTCACTTATAGTACTACTACATACAAGCTTTAGAGGGAGCATATGTGCAAAGTCATATATCATACATAAGAGCATGCATCTCTTGCCAGCATGCTTGCTAATTTGCTTGTAAAATAAAACCAGGAAAACCCCCCCCCAAAACATCTTTGCCTAATACTGCTTGTGTTCTTTCATTCTAAGTGTCACACCTAAATATTGGTAGTTATTAATCCAGTACTTGTGGATGAGGAACCCTGCTTTACCAGCATGTAACAATCTGTTGTTTACTCATTTTTCCTGACCTAAGACATCCCCCTGGTTAACTCTGTCGCATTAAGAGGCCTTCCCTTTCTGTCCTGTGACCATACCTTACTGGCAGTGGCTGGGACTCCAAGTGCTGCTCTAATACAAGTGACTGATAACAACCCACCTTTTCCTGAACTCATTCCTATGTGCTTGAAAAGAGCAGGAATTTTATGATTGATAGCTTTCTGTGGGAACACTGTAAATCAGTAAAATGCCACAACTGAAAATTTAAAATGTCATTTACATGTTTGTGACCTAACTTTTGAAATGCTTGTCGTAAAGCTGAATCCAAAATGTAAGCCCATAAGCATGAAGAAAACGCTGTCCCTGTTTGCGAGTCAGCCGCAGTTTTGTGTTCTCGTTTAACGGTGCAATACTAAAGGCAGACTTCTCTTAGATGAAAATGATAAGAGCTCAAATCTCAGTGCTTCCTGTCCTGCAGGCAGAGCTGAGCCTCAAGAGCATGCCCTGTTTAGCCCAGCCTGATTTAAAATCAGAATTTGCCCAGAAAAACAAGTGGGCAGTAGTTTTCTTTCCCAGAGCTTCCTGCGTGTTGGCAGAGCAGACTGTGAGAATTCAGATCTACCATGCATGTCTGAGAGGAGGTTTTGCCTTGAGGTAGTTTGAGTTCTAGCCTCCGTGCTGTATTTGTTTTTTCCCCCGCATGGTTTCCTATTTTTGCATTTTCTGTGTGGCTTTTTAAGTTTTTAGTTATGTGCTTGTAGCTGCAGTTATTTAACATCATTTGTTGTGCCAAATGTTTTAAGACTCCATGTAATTGTCATATTAAAGGATCAGACAGCAAAGGACAAAGCACTCCAGCACATGGCAGCAATGTCATCAGCTCAGATAGTCTCAGCTACTGCTATTCACAACAAGCTGGGCCTGCCAGGAATTCCTCGTCCTACATTTCCTGGGGCACCTGGGGTAAGTCATTAGCTGAGTCCCAAAAAAATCCCTGTATTCCCTAACAATGTTCAGTAGAAAACTAAGACTGAATGAATGGATTAATGCTTTGATTTGAGTTTGCAAAAGGAATCATGCTTGTTCAAAAATACCCAAAATTCTTCCAACAAAGAGAACAACTGTGGGCCTGTTTGTTTGTTTTTCCTCTTTCAGTTTTGGCCAGGCATGATTCAAACCGGGCAGCCTGGATCCTCGCAAGAGTAAGTCTGAAAATTCAAATATGTTTCTCTATGCAGTGTGAAGGGTGGCTTGTGCACTCTGTGAGATCAGGGAAGCAAGAACTTGCAAATTTTTCCAAAAAGGAGGTAAAGATAGTTTTAGGGAAAGAAAGAGCCTCTATGGTGATGTGAACTCACATTTGAAAAGTTATAAGGGATCCCAAACCTCAAAACTGAGGCTGATACCAGATGGGCACCCTCCTTTGTGTCCCCATAGTTCAGTGCCCTCTGGGAGTCCCAGCAGTGCCCACCCATCCCTGGGTGTAATTCTCATCCCCTCTATTCCCTTTGTGCTGTCTGTCTGTCTGTCTGTCTGTTAAATATGCTCTGCAAGGAAGAGATACGTTTGTGGGTAAAGGTCATCAGCCACCTATTTTCCTATACTGTGTGAGTCTGATGGAATTTCCTGTGGATAGCACAGTGTGTGATTTTTGTGTATCTCTTTATTCCAGCGTCAAGCCATTTGTTCAGCAGGCCTATCCTATACAGCCATCAGTCACAGCTCCCATTTCAGGTAATTCTCCCATTTATCCTCTGCCTTTAAAATACTTGAATTTTGTACTGAACATGATGTATTAACTTCTGCCCTGGGCAGAGCCACTACTCAGGATCTCACGTGCCTTCCAGCTAAAGGAAACACCAATCCCAGTGTCCTGTTATTACCTGATTATATCTTAGGGAAAATCATTGTGTTTGGGGTTTTTTAGGTAGGAAGCACTAATGCATATGCAAGGAGTTGTGATGTGTGATTTGCAGTCAGCACTCCATATAGTAGGAATTACTGTAAAAAATGAGTAATAGGATGAATGTTTCCTTTAGAATAGTTATGAAACAAGAATACACCTTAATTTATTTTAAACTGAGCCTAAAACCCCTTCCAAAATCATATATATTTAGCTTTAAGTATAAAACTTCTCTATGTATCAGATTGTTTATAACTCATCCCCTCGTGGAGGTCCTGCTTTGCCTGGTACCACTTTGATAAGTACCTAATTTTATTCTGAATTCCATTGCTCAAATTGGTCAAGCCCTTCCCATGGCTACTTCCCTGCTACTTTTCCCAGGTTCCTTCCATTCCTGATTTCAGGAAAGCTCATAATTTCTTTGCAGATGATTTCTCATGTTATGTCTCCCTTGCCAAATGACCCCAATGCTTCTGACTCTGTTTGTGTGGCAAGTTTTTGACTCTTACCCAATTCTTTGTGATTTTCTAACTTGCTGCTATTTAATGCTTTGAACTAAAGCTATTTTTCTGCATTCATGAGAATGCCTTTTTCTTGACATCCCTAATTTATAACATTATTTTCTAAGACAGGTATTTTCTATCATCTTCTTTTATCCTTCTATGTTTTCTCTCAGAATAGGAATATTAGTATTTCTAAATCAGACAAAACTCGTGCATGAGTTTTTGCTTCATTAGAATTCACGTTTGTGTCTAGCCAGTGACATTTGTAATTCCCTGTTTTGGACAAGCCTCATACTTCTGTTGCCTAAATTTGAGGGTTTGGGTCAGGTACCACATTCCCATATGGGATATGGACACACACTGCCTCTGACCTCTCTCTGCTTCTCACCCTAGTTCAGGATAATCTTTGTTCTCGTGCATTTGGTGCCTCTCCACTGCATTTCTTGTGCCTGTGTCTCTCCCAAGATGGGTTTTGCCTTTGAGCTGCTGCCTTTTCCTCTTCCTTTACAGTTTTCTTTCCTTCTTTTCCAATTTTCTACAATGAGGACCAAGAGGTAGCATTTATTTCTTCTCTTGAGGTGAATTAGAGAGGGTGGTTAACATCCTCTCTCTGTCTAGATCATGTCATTCTCTCTTTATTATCAATTTAAAACCTTTTTTTTTCTTTTTAGGGTATGATTCAGCTCTCTACAGTAATTATTTATTATTAGCTGTAGCATAATGATGCCTAAAAGCTCCAAAAGAAGTCAAGACCCAATGTGCAAATACGTAGTAAGAGACAGTCCCTGCCTTGGAAAGCTTGTACTCTAAATAGGAGAAGGGAATTGAGAGTGGCAGAAGAAATAGGCAAAAAGAGAGGTGATTTACTTGTATCGTGTGGCACATTAGGAGCCAGAAATGGAGGCCAGTTCTCTTGACTCCCAAGGCAGTTATGTCTCCTGTGAGTCTTGATGCCAGTTTCCAAGGAAGGGTGCAGCTGTAGGTCTAGGTGAAGTCTCTATAAATCTCTGTAATCTAGCATATAATTTAAACAAAAATTCTACAGTGAGTTACAGCCCCAAGGAAATAAGTAGTAGATCTTTTCTTTCTGCCATTATTAGATTGCTGGGCTGGCACCACTTTTTCTACATATTGGCCTGAGTTTTTCCAATTTTAACTCACCCTGAATTAATTACTTGCTAAAATTAATATAAATATCCAAGGGCTACATGCATAATTCCCAATTATTTTTAATTGATTAAATATAAACTGAGGAAGTGTCAGCTTCTTCATTAAGATGTTTATTTCAGGCTTTGAGCCCACATCAGCTCCAGCTCCCTCTGTCCCCGCGTGGCAGGGCCGATCGATTGGTACGACCAAGCTCAGGCTGGTGGAGTTTTCGGCTTTCCTTGAGCAGCAGAGGGATCCTGAATCAGTAAGTATTTATTGCCCTTGTGTCCACTGATCCTCAGCTTTGCTCCTTTTCTCCTAATCTTCAGCTTTTCTCCTTTGCTCCCCACCATCATGTATAATGGAATGAATACACCCGGTATCTCTGTATTCACTGCTGCTCTGTGCAATGTTCCTTTCACCCTAGGACTGTATTTTCCTTTCTTGCCCTCTTTTTCCCCATTTGCAGCAGTGAGAGGCCTCTGTGAAAGCAGGCAGGGTTTGCTCTGGCGCCTGTCTCGCTGCTGACCTAGTTTAGCAGGTGTACCAAATTGCATTGTGTTCTTGGCAAGAATTCAGTGCTTGAACACTAAGTTAAAGCCTAATCTGTTTCCTAACCAAAACAAAATTAAGGACTTGCACAGAAAGTGTGCACACTGTGTATTGGATTCTTTTTTAATGACTTTTTAATTTTCTTTTAATTTTTAGTCTGCATACTATACCTGCAAGGGTAGTTTCAGAAGCTGGCGG
The DNA here is from genome assembly GCA_013398275.1 of Promerops cafer. Lineage (NCBI taxonomy): Eukaryota > Metazoa > Chordata > Aves > Passeriformes > Nectariniidae > Promerops > Promerops cafer. The sequence goes on along the minus strand of VZSE01015422.1, from coordinate 255,846 downwards.
TAATGTTTCATTTACTCCAGTAAGCCTTGAACCTTGTCATTAATCACCATATATTTACCAGAGCATTTGTTGGCAGCCTAGCACTGATTCTACTGCATTTCAAATAAATTGAAAGAACTTTTTTCAGCTCGAACCTGAGAATTTTTTCCAAGATAATTTCTGAAAAGCAAATACTGTCCTGAATGGGTGATGTGGACAGGCCATTCTTGTTCAGATTCCTGGCAAAATACAGTAGCCTGGAGAAGAGACAAGATATCATTTTCTTTTTATAATCCAGCACTGGAAACCATAGCATTTATGGGCTCTGGCCATAAATGGGGTGTTACCCAAGGAGTGTTTACCCTGCACAGTGGGGATTGGAGGCGTAGCCCAGAAACCTTACAACAGAGGAATGCTCCTGGCAGAGTCACATCCCCGTGAAAATACACCATATCTCAGCTATTCATAGACCAAACACGTAGCAGTGTGCTGGTTTGCTAAATGTCACAGTTTGCCAGGCTGAATTAGCTTTGAGGCGCAGGAAATGCTTGGTAGCAGGTACGGTTCTCTCAGCGCTTACCTGACTGTTGGGCATTGGTGGTTTCCCTGGAATCCCTTTGCCTTCCCATGGTCTCATGGCAATCCTGGCTCTGGTGGGCTTTGCCTTAGAGTCCTCCAGACCACTCCAGAATGCCTCCTCCACCCCCAGCCCTGAGTCCATCCAGGCAGCAGTTTGGATTTCCACTGCCGAAGTGCAACATCCAGATTTCCCTGTCAGTCACCGTTATCCAGGCACGGATTTCTGAGCCCTTGCTGACCCCGTGCAAGGGGTCCTGCTGATTTATGGGCTCTGCCATCCCCAGCCTGCCCCACAGCAGGATGTGTGTGTATGCTACAGGTTACTGGGAAAACAGGATGTGGCCACGTGACACACAGCCTTGTTGTCTGTGTGTGAATGAAATCTCATTTCTGTGCAATCTCATTGGCTGTTTTGCCACATAATTATCCCTTTTCCATAAGTTTTTAAGACATAAATCTATATACAAAATCCTTGGGCTAATATGGTGTAGTTCCTCTGTATCTGTGGGGTTTTATGTAAAAGGGAGCAAACAGGCTGAGCAACTGAGTAGCTTTGGCATTGCAGAGAGAGAGTGGAGGTCTGAATAGAAGCATGGTTACCCAGGATGGCCCCACAAGTACTGTAAAGCCTTCTTTGGAGTAAACTAATATTATTTTAAATTCCTGAGGGTGCAGAGGCCCACTGGGTCTTGTCCCAGCTTGCAAGAAGACTGCTGAGAAACTCACCTTTCAAATGCATTTATGCAGGAGGGTTTACAGGACAAGCAAGAGCATCAAGCTACCCAGACTTGTTTTAAAAAAAGCAGTTACTCATGCTCTGTAACACTGCAAAAATGAGACTCTAGGAAAAGTCAATTCCCAATTTAGTTCATTCTTGCATCCAAGTGGGGCAGTGCTCTGCATGGGGGCAGCCTGCAGCATCCAGACAGGTGCCACGGGGACCCAAAGGATGAGCCCCTATGGCACTGTGTGGGCATCACTGCCTGGGAAAGGGGAGTTAGGAGAAGTGTTTCTTACATTGAATTAAGCAAATTTGATTATTTGGCATTGAAAGGACATTGGAAAAAAAAACCCAGGGCAGTGTGGCCAGTTCCCAGGACAAAGGGAGGAGGATGTTTGCTGGAGAGGGACTGGGCACAGGCACTGGTGTGCAGGGGCAGCTCTGTGCCTCCTGCCAGCCTGCCCTGTCTCCAATGCACAGACCTCTCCAAGAGTTCTCCTTGGTGGTGAGAGAAAACCCCCAGCCTCCTGTAGTGCCATTGCAGAAAATGTGAAGTCTGCCTGCAGCTTTGCACACCTTTCTTTGTGTGGATGTTTTATTGCAAGTACAGTTTGCACAGCAGAGAAAGGATGGGGTTTTATTACTTTTCAAATAAAATCAGCAAGGCAGGTGACATGAGTGTGTTTGCACAATGTGCACATGAAGTCATGTAGGCACGTGCTGTGATTGCAGCATCTCCTTTGTGCCTTTCCTGACCTCAGAAATGAATGTGCGGCTACAGGAGACATGTAGGAGTTCTCCTGTATCTTCTGAAAAAGGACATTTATCAATTCATTACATTGCTGACTTTTCACAGAAAATTACATAAAATGTTATCTGCATCAAATATGCTTCCAACATTTCATTAAAAAAAGATGCTTCCTCCCTCTCTCTCTCCCAACACAAAATCAGGCCAGAAAGCCTCACAGTAGTAGAGGCAAGTAGACCAATTCCACCTTAAAATGTAACCTGGAAGTTTATTGAAAAAGGTGTATTTGGCATGGCATCTGAGGACAGGACTTGATCCTGGCAGGCCCCTTGCAGTCCCTATTCCTGTCCAGAAAGTAGAAATTTAGGTTTGTCAGCCGTGGTGACTCCCACGGCTGGCAGTGGGGCTGTGCATGGGCACAAAGGTCCACCCACAGGGAATTCCTGGTAGGAGTGGGGCCTTCAGCATTTCTGTGGGTCTTCCAATGGCAGCTGGTGTTTAAGCATACCAAAAAAACCAAAAAAAAAAAAAAACAAAACAAAAAAAAAAACCAAAAAAACCAGTGCCAGGCAGTTTAGTAGTTTAGTTTAGAGTGGGCATTCTGGAGGGCTGGAAATCAGCTCCATAGAGTCCTCTCACTTGTGGACAGCTGTTGATCTTTTTCCTTGTCTAGACACAAAATTGTTCCATTTACAAAAGAGAAAAATATAGAAAGGAAACAAAAAGCAACCCTCACTGTAACTCTGCATGGCAGAAGATAGTCTGGGGAACACAAGATGGCAGAGTTGCAAAATATTGGACTACTGACTCTGCAGCTGAGGATGGGTAAAATTGCTCCTCCTTTTACATGAAGATCAATTCAGTTTACAAATGTCAAGCTGTATTTTCTTTTTGTGGCATTTTGTGCTTAAGTACAATTCCTAAATAGTACATAGAGGTTTCCCTTGCAGGTCCAAGCAGTAGCATTTCAGTTACCTTTGATTATTCCCTGCCCTGTATAACTCTATTCTCAGCAGATGGAGCAGTTTTTGTGTCCATCTGTTGCTTCCAAGACAGGTTTTCCTTAATGGGGGTTTTCCATTTTTATTGTACTGGTTCTGTGAAAGTTCAGGACAAATGCTTAAACTGAGCAATCCCATGTTCCCTAACAAATATAAACTGAGCATGCAAGCAGGTTAGAAAGGATCTAAGCAACTGACTGCCACACAAGTAGATACAAAATTCAAAGACTATAACTGAAATGAGAATAATTAAAAATCTTATATATATACTCAAGCTTGATTTTCAATCAGAGAAAAAAACCCTATGACCACCCAACAAAAAAGCTCTTTCTTTTCCTCCTTTTTGAGGTCTCTTGCTCTTGCTGTCACATTTATTTAGATTGTGAGCACTTCAGACAGCTTTACATTTAAAATATCTATATAGGGCTATAAGGAACATGGCTGATGGACGTTTTCAGTATTAGTCTACCAGTCCAAACTGTCAGATTGTGTTAGGTCCAAATTTCAAAATGTGTTTTAAAAAGTGGTGAAGAAATAAAACATTCTTTATGTTTTAATTCAGGTTTTATTGTTGTTGTAAAAGGACTTTGTGAGCCTGGGGAGAATTGTGCCTGAGAACCAGAAAGGGAAAGCATTTGCTGAAGGGCCATAAAAACAGCCTGCCATCATTAGCCAAATGCAGTAAAATTCAGCAAAGTTAATCAAACCACCTAAGTGATGAAAAATAAATGAGATCTTTTCAAAAGAAACCCTCTATCCTTGAACAATATCCATTGTTGCAAGGATTGTTTATCCTTTCTGTACTCCCTGTAAACAGTATAAAAAGCAGTCCAGCATTTCACTCACAAGGAAGTCCTTGGTTTAGTGTCTTTGTGATGTGAAAGGACAAGAAAGCAAACTCACATTAAGATGAATGTCTCGGAGTCACAGACTCAGGATTTGAGGTCATTTTAATCTGGAATCAGAAGAAGTTTTGCTAAACACAAGGTTCATTTATTTTGCCATGATGGAGAGCTGCATGTTGGCCCTGGAGTGCAAATGTTTTACTCTGTGAAATGTTCATTTTCCAGTGTCTGTAGTTAGAAGTCCCAAGAAAGCACTTTAAAGAGGTCCAGTATTGACACAGGCTCAGTCATGAAACTGTGGCATGGCAGCACTTCCCATCCATCAGGATTCCTGGGGGACCCCATGGAGACATGATGGAAACACCAGGCCAGCTTCCCCAGCCCAGTTGTAGCAGGACATGGCCTTTCCAGGCAGGGTCCTGGGGCCAGAACATGGTTAGGTGTGTTGGGAGGCCAGCACCATTTATCCCCCAGAGTCAGCCCATGGGTGGAAAGCCTACTGGGACCTGGCTGTGCTCTCATGGCTGCTTTCATGGACCTCTCTTCCTTTCCTCAAATCCACTGACAGGGAAATTTCCCAGCAAAATTGGAAGTGCAGGGGACATGTGGGTTGGTTTGGCACTAGAGTGGGATGGGCTGTGGCTGGGGTGGGCTGTGGCTGTGAATTCCCCACTCTGCCTGCCCTGAGCACCTGTCCTGGCTCGCCCCCAGGGCTTTGCAGCTGGCTGTGCCTCTGCCCTGCATCTCCCCAACTCATCCAACAGCTTCCCCCACCCCTACATCCACCCCAAAACTGCTTGGCCCAGCTGCAGAGAAGTTGGGAAATATCCCCCTGCTCTGCTTTGCAGAGAGCAGATAATGACATGCTCACATGTTCATTTGTTCCTCTGCCACATTCAGTGGAGATGTAGATGGCCCTTCTTTGATAAGCAACTATTCAGTAGTTTGTTTTCTTCTGCTGTTGAAATGCGTGGCCCTGTGCCCTGCTTGCTGTGCACTGTCTAACCTCCCTTCCAAATGGAATTAATAATTCCCTCCATTTGCATTTCACAGATGTGCTAGTGCAGTCTTTTTGGATGAAGGAGAATTATTTCTCACAATTGACAAACCAAGAAGCTCAGGTGCAAAAGAATGAATGGGCCACTGATTTTGAGGGTCCCCTTTGATTTGTCATGAGCTTGATTTTGCAGAATACTTAACGTTATTGAGAGCTTCCTATAGTCAGGCATAATTTTCCCATCTGAGCACCCAGCACTTCTGGAACTGGGACTGCAGGGTCTTAAATCAGACAGGCCAGAACTGAAAGATGCATCTTCACTGTTGCAGAAAAGGTGATGGAAACGTTGTGTAAGCACCTTGTCCAACCAGCAAGTCCCAGTTTCACCCTGGGACTGCTGTGGCAGTAGCTGGGAAGTGCTGGGCAACATTAAGGTGTCAGGGAAATGCCTTTCCTCATCACCTACCTCTCCACTTCTGCAACCATGAAGTCACCCAAAATCCCCTTTTACTTCACATTTCTGATTCAATCCCTGAGCAGATTCAGGCAGGAGTCTGAATGCAGGGAGGTAAATGAAAGAACAGGTTGCCCATGCAGCTGTATCATAGCATACAGCACATAACGTTCAGTTAACATTTCACAGGAAAGTGTTAAAAGCCTTAACAGGACTTGGTACAGATTCCAGATAACTGGAGCATTAAAATGCCATGTTTAAAACTCCCAATCTGCTTCAGTGGAGGACAACAGCAGCAGGAATAAAATATTCAGTTACTAGTGGTTTGGTAGAAATAAGAAAGCTTGTTGGCAGACCAAGTGATTTTCTTACATCAGCAGGAAATTAAAGAGTTTCAGATTTATTAGATACAGTGAGGCAGCAGAGCTGAGTCTGGGCATGGTTTGGGTTAGAGCTGCACACAGACTGCTGATACACCAGTGCCTGGGTTTCAAGCAGCCCACCCCACCTGGCTCCTGTTCCCCACAGAAGCACAGTCACTGCTCGGGCAGGTGACTCCCAGCAGTGCCAGTGGGATTTGGGAGGGTTAAATCATGGCTGCGCCCCTGGGTGTAGGAGGAGGGTGCAGCACCCCTGCACTCAGGGTGCTGTGCCCATGAGCAAGGTCATTCCCCCTCTCAGGCCACCTGTCTTCCACCTTGCTTAGCATCTGCATCACCCTGTGGATGGGGAGACATTCACACCCCTGTGTGCTGATCTGTATCACTGTGTCAGAATATAAGTGCAAAACTGGTGAGGAGCTGTTACCAATATGTGTGCTGGCTGATAAAGCAGATGTAGGTGGTTTGTCTTTGTTCTGCACCAGCTTAAATGCTTACATCCCCTGCCATTGGCAATTTGTCTTGGTTCTTTTAAATTCCTAAGTGGATTATAGTTTTTCTCGTGGTATTATTTGACAACAGTCATATTTCATGGCTTTACTGCATTCTTTGGATAGTTAGAATTTTTCTAAGGGAAGGAGCTCAGCTTTAAGAGATGGCCATCTCCAGGGCATGTCATGTAATGCAGACACAGGAGACAGACCTGAAAATGTTCTTCCTATTTTTGTGTACTTGTGTACTTAGAAAATGCAGGATTTGACTTGTGATGGTTTATGGCATCTAGAGCACATTATTGCCCCTCTGCCAGATGCAAATCCTTTAAATGCTTCAGCGTTGAGTAAATTCCTCAGCAACTAATGTACTTCAATGACTCTGGAATACTCAGTCTAAATCAACAGTGAATTCGCAATATAATGAGGATGTTTTTAAGCTTTTCAGACACTAATGAGCTCAAAAATATTGGCAGAAAACTTTGCTCCTTTGCCTTTATCTATGCATCAGATCCTGTCGTGGAGTGTGTTTGTCTATAAACGATAGGGATTATTTCAGTATCAATTTACCCTGCTCCAGTATTGCATTATCATTTGTTAGTTCACAGGAATATGCCATGTCTAATTATCTTAGTAATGATTGTACTTAGCATAGGAATTGCAGCAACATAAGGAGAAAATAATCACACATTGCAATATCAAAATAAACATTTCTGTCCTAAGAATGTTGTCAGGTGATGTCATACCATCTGTCCTACTGTACCCGCTCAGAAATTTTGCTGCAGCAGCATCTGGTGCTTTGGCGAGCTCTGCAGACAATTGTGGCAGCTTTGCAGCTGCCTCCAACTCTGCTTTTATATTTAAAGAGTATTAAGACTTCATGCTCCATACCCCTATAAATGTGGTTGCTTTTACTGCAGTTTGGATCCTGAGCAATTTGTATATTTGCCTGGCTTGAAGAATAAGGTACAGTGTGTGAATTGTCTTGGGAGTTTGCAGTGGCCAAACTGTAAAATACAGCTCTCCCTTCCCCCTTCCCTCCACAGCCATCTTTGGGCTGGGAGAGAGACACCCTTTTGGGGAGGAGGACAATTTACAGGAGAATCTGAGCCTGTGATTCTGTTTCCATAAAAATGTGGTTATTTGTACGACCTGGAACAACTCCAGCAGAGAAGACTGAGAGGAAACAATTCCCAAATTGTTTTTCTTGTGGAAATGCCTTAATAAGATGTTGTGTTCTCCTTTTTCCTTCCACAAAATTTAGAAAGAAATACAACCCTGCAAAAAAACACAGGTTGTATCTCATTTTTGGCCCCATACCCAGATGAGTGTTCTCTGCTTCTAAATTCAGATTTCACTATGCTAGATGATTTTTTAATAGATTTCAATTTCGTTTACTAAGTGCAGAAATTCAGCCAGTCCATTTCCTTTTCCCTAGAGTTTTGGACATCTGCTAGGGAAGACTCTGCTCACACCGAAGGAAGGCTCTGAGTGGTTGCCCAATTCATTTAGATTTGTCACTTCAATTTGTTCATTCAGCAGGTACATTGTAAACAAAATAGCTTAAATGAGGTTTGCTTTGGGGTTTTAAATATTTTATTTGTGCCTAGCTTTTGGGAATTGCCCCTTGCGTACAGCATCTGTTCAATGTGACAGGGTTCTCTAGTGTTCATTGACTGCATATCAGCTTTCTCTTAACTGAGTTAGCAAAATGTTTTGTGATCTGCGTGGTGAAAACCCCCAGTGTTTAATCCTGCCACTCTGGAGCTCTTTCACTCTGCTGTCATGACCCTGGGAGATGCTGATTGACTGGTGGAGGGTCTTTCATGTTCATCCTTCCACTTTTGTTTTGAGCGCTGAAAGGTTCTCTTGGTAAAATGGCAGCCCATAAAAGATCATGCTGGACTCCTTTGGAGTGCACTTCACTGGGCCAAGGATTTCCCTCCGGCAGGAGAGGCACTGCCGAGGTGATTCCTGTGACTATAATGAGGTGTGATGGGATGAAGTTAAGAAATAGGAAATTGAAGCTGAATATGTTTTGGCAGGGATGGTCATCTACAGAGCTGGCTCCCGAGGGAAGGGGGAAAAGTTGGGCTCTTTAATATTACATGGGTCGAAATACAGGAGGACAATGTCTAAAGGAACAGTAACACAGAGTAACTGGCCTTCTTGTTACTGTCATCCTGCAGTTAAAAGGAAATCCCTTCCATCTCTTTTAGTTGAGTTATGATGCAGATAGAGGTTTGGGGCTTTTTGTAGACAAGCAGGAAGTGTGTGTGAGTGGGCTCTGCGGCATGAGCAGAAATTCAGGCTCTGAGGACACAGGACATTAAAAGGCACTGTTTAAAGGAGCAAAAATAGGCTTTCCTCCTGAGCACATTCATCTTTTTATGCTCTGTGATGGGCTCTTTATCACTGTGCTGCCACTGGGTCTTGCAGTGTAAATTACCCTCTTGCAGAGGCCTGTGCTTTGGGGTTTGCAGTGGGGGCACAGGTTTTTTTTTGATGTTGACCCTTGTTCACAAGGGTCTGTGACACAATCAGTGAAATTGTTTGTGGAAACCATACTGCAGAAAATCCTAGTCCCAGGAGCGACGTGCGAGTCATTTAATCCATCAGAGCACAGCCCCCTGCCGTAACAACCCTCTGTTCTTCTCCCACAGCACTGATTTTCCTGTTTCTCCCTTGCAGTACAATAAACACCTCTTCGTGCACATTGGACACACCAACCATTCTTACAGCGACCCCTTGCTCGAGTCGGTGGACATTCGTCAGATTTATGACAAATTTCCTGAAAAGAAGGGCGGTCTGAAGGAACTCTTCGGGAAGGGGCCTCAAAATGCTTTCTTCCTTGTAAAATTCTGGGTGAGTAAGGCGTGGCAGGGAGGACCTCTCCTGTCCACGAGGGCTGGGTGAGGTGTTCAGCACCCTGGGGGTGCCTGTGGAAATTCCCTCTGTTGTCATGCACGTGTGCAAATCTGTTTTCCCTTCAGGTGGGACGCTGGCCCACTCGCTGACAGCTCCCCAGGAGCGAGGGCAGCAGAGGCAGATGTGCCTCAGCTCTGCCTGGCTCTGCAGCTGCTGGGCAGCAGCCAACAGGTACCGAGAGCCCCGTTTGGAGATGGGGAACTGCCATCTAGTGGTCCAGGGAAAAGCAGGGAAGGCACTGGAATGGAACCTGCTTTTGGGTATTTCCAAGGTGCAACTTCTGCCGAGTGCAAGTGGTGCAAGGATCAGTCCTGCCATCAGCCCATGCTTGTGCAAGAGGACCAAGCAGGATGGAAACTGAGAGAACTGTGAGCCTGGGAGGGTGCCTGGGGTTTTCATGAAGCACATCTGCTTTCTCCTTGCCTTTTTGTTAGTCAGCCATAGGACTCTGCTCCATAACTTATCATATTCAGAGCAAGGGTGAAAAAATAATTTGAATGGAGGGCTGGGATGCTGCATATTGATCTAATCGTGATAAATTTCATTGATAAGACAGGTTTTTCTTATTGTATTTGCAAAATCTCATGTCAGCGACATAATCATAAAATAATAAAATCCTTTAGGTTGGAAAAGGCCTTTAAGATCATTGAGTCCAACCATCAGCCAAGTCCACTGATAAACTACTAAAAGGTTCACCTGAAAGGATCAGCAAATCTGCAGGCTGAGCCTTATGCTTATACTAAAGCTTTTTATACTCACGAATTCGTTGGGGTACTTTTTTGTGGTATACTCCTTTACATAGCAGCAGTTATCATCTAAGCATTTAAATTTTTTTCTTTTAAAACTTCAGTAAAAGAGGCATATTCAGGGTTTAATTACAGGGTGGACAGGTTGAGGCTGAAACCAGAAAAGGTTGATCTGGAACCACTGCTTATGATCAGATTTCCTTGAGTTTATCTATGGGATTTGAAATACTCTACACCTTATAAATCCCCCAGACTTTATATCTTCCCAAGAGCTTCTGTGGCACCAGATTTAGGAGTGGAAACTGGAATGAGGGAAACTCTTTTTTTCTCAAATCTGGATGTAGAAGGACTAAGCCACTGAGCAGAAGCTGTGCTGGACTGCAGAAGAAACCCATTGAGAAATTCACGGGGCTTAAAACCGGGCCTGTGAGCTGTAGACCAAGTATTTAAGGGCTGTCTGAGCAAAGAGGAGACAGCAGAGCAGTGGGAGCTGAAACACAGTGGGCACCAGTGGCCTGGAACAGGCAGGTGAGAATGTGGGGTCAAAAAGAGGGAGGCAGTGGGAAAAGGGAGCATTTGGGATAAAGAGCCTGCAGGGAAACACAAGGATGAAGTATAGCAAAGAAGGTTTCTGAGAGGTGGGAAAAGGACAAACATAACAGCAGGAGAAATCTGGCTGCAGAGGAATAGACCTCGGAGTTAAGGGTTTGTGACCACTAAATACATTTCCCTGTGAAATTTGGCTTGAGCTGAGGCCATCATCTCACCAATCCACTCTGCACAATAAATATCTGCAAAACACTCTGGCAAAAATGAATGTCACCTCACATGCCTGTTCTCATTTCCCACAGAGGATGATAAGCCTCAGACTTTATACTAGACATGGGTGCAGAAGAGATTTATGATATGGTAATTGATGTGTTGTACGTTCTGCTTTTTCTCCATGTGGAAATTGATTTTCAGGCATGCTGAATGCTCAAAGGTATACCTAAAGCCAGTAGAGACCTTCTTTGGATCATTGAGGTCTGTGTTGTTCTGACTTTGAAAATCTGAGTGCCAGCCTTCTCTGCTTTGTCTCCTACAAGCAGTGCACACCTTTAACACTCCTGTCTCAGTCCCACATCTGTGATGTGGGGGTGATACCACTCCTTCACCTCAAGTGCTCACTGACAAATCAGACTCATGGCTGTTGTAGGGTCTCAAGGTGATGCCATGAAAAAACTTCTATGAAATGTATAATTCTGTGTTCAGCACAGGTTCTGAGTAGTGTTCAGGAAACAGGGACTGGGCCACAGTAAACAGCACAGACGAAGAAATGTTGTGTAGATGTTCAGAGGGTGAGTGTGCAGTTGTGTAGCTAAGCCTGTGACATGATACAGTTCAGCAGTCAGGATATGCAGGCAACTTCAATCCAACATTTCCTAACCTCACTGTGCCTTCCAACATAATAGCCTTTTAATACAATTTCATGCTGTATTAACTTAGAGATTAAAAAACATACAGTGCTAACATCCATCTGAGTTATACATTAAAAATATGGTGAGAACATTTTCCTGAGCGATGGTCTTAAAATAGACCAGTGGACTTTCTCTCTCATTAAGTGAGTGAGGCAGAGAGAAGGTACCTGGGGTAGTGTTTTAGTGTTGCAAGAGTCATGATGAATGCTCTTCTAGGAAAAAACTTCACACCAGTGGCCCCCAGTCCTAAATGTATGTAGGAATATGTATAGGAAAAACAGAAGATAGCTGTCTAATTAGTCATGAGAATTAGATCCTAAACTGTCAGCTCACTGTCCTTTCTTTCACCCCAATAGGGCATTTCTTCAGAAAAAAAGGATGCCATTCCCTTTTTTATGGGGAGCATTGAAAAACTCTTTTGAACAGTCCTAATATCACCAGGGAAAAGCTGGCATAGGTTGCTGACAATGTTTTTGACCCTATAAGTAACCTCAAATTTATTCATATGAAAAGAAATTAATTTTGGCTGAATTAAGTATCCAATTCTAAATAAGTATCTACTCTCTCATCCCCTGCTACCTCCTCCTAGTTTGTAAGTTCTGTTTATGATGTGTTGTTATTGCTTAGTCCCAATACTCTGTCTCACCATTTATTTTCCCATTTCTCCCTTCCCATCTTTTCTGTTGTTTTCCTCCTTCATTACCATGTAGCCATCAATAATTTGCTCAGCACTGTAAGCTACTGCATCCTAGGTGATTGTGGCAGTCCTTGTTTTGGTGGGTAAAAGAGGAAAGTGAATTTTAGTTGGGCAAATAATTACAGGTGTGAGAGCACTCTGAGGAGCATCAGTGAAGGAAAGGCAGGGTCTGAGTGGAAGAAGTCAAGGCAAACCAGAGAAGGGAAGTGGGAGAGTGTCATGAAGTGAGAAGCTTGAAAGTGAAGGTGAGGACTTGGTGCCAGAAGGGATGGTGACCCTGCAAATGGATTTCGGGGAAGTCAGCATGTCACTGGAGGCAGCACAAAGGATATTTTGTTTAGATATTAATCGTGCTGTGGAATGGGTGTATGGGAAACAGGAAGACCACAGATGAGTACTTGTACTTGAGAATGACTAAGGCAGAAAGCAGCTGAGCTCTGGTAGCTGGAAAGAATACTCCTCTGGCTCTTTCCCATATAGTTCTGCTTCAGGCTGCTCACCAGCACAGTTTTCCCTGTTGTCCTGGTTTCAGTAATAAGGTTTGGTTACAAAAAAAGTGGGAGGGAAAGGTCTGAGATCTTTCAAGAAGACATTTGCCAGTTGTGGAGTTGACCTAGCAAGGCAGCACTGGGATGGAGTACAAAGCAAAGTTTGCTTTGTTTTGCAGAGCTTTATTGGTTCATGCAGATTGTATCTCATGGGAAATACAACCTGATGCTGGGAATAGATGAGCTTCTGGCCCTGGTCCTGGTGACACATCTGGATGTCACACTTTTGGGCCTCTTTCTACCTAACAGTGCAGGAGGTACAAAAGGAAGAGACTCCTCCTCCTACACCACCTCAACCAACCAACTCTACGCCCTGCAATGCAATGCCCTGCTCCTTGTCTTGCACCTGGAATGCAATGGCTCTGTTCCTCTGCCTTATGCCAGGTAGTCACTGGGAACCACAGAGTTCAGGGTAATTGCCACAGAGACAGACTTTTACAATAACAGAGGGAGTTTTACTTGGTATGTTGTAAATAAGGCAGCGTCCTAATGGTGTGGCACAGGAACTTTGTGTGACAGGGATACGAGACTGGAGATTACAGGGTTATAGAATAAAAACAAAAATAAAGGTTCCTAAATAAATGTAAAAGCTGTCCTAGAACACTGATGCAGAATTCATGGAAGGCTGAAGAATATCTGCAAAGGAAACCTTTCCCCGGGTGTGGGTTAACTGCACAATCCTGCTTCTCTCATCTTATGGGGCTAAGCCCAATCTATGCAAAACAATCAGGAATGATTTTTGCCACCCAGCGTTAATCTGAGTATGGTCAATGTTCCTGGTGGTTAGTTTGTATTTAAACTGTTTTTGTGACTTGGGAATAGCCCCAAAGTTTTCTGCTCTTTGAAGTTCCAGTTAGCCTTTTTAAAAGCTAAGTCAAGACCAGGTGCCTGTGCTGGTTTCTTTTATTGGTTCTATCCATGTTCATATCTAGTGCTAGGCCCACTGAATCCTCACTACTATTCTTAAAATCTCTAATTCTAAACAATACACTTAGGCCTCCTAGACTAAATTCTGCTGCTGTAACTTTGTTATTTCTCTCTCAGGTTTTGCCCCGACCCCCCAACTGCAAATTTTGAGCCAAATTTTGCGTGAGTTTTCTATGTAACCTACAGCACTGTGCAGTGGGTCCTGCCTCCATTGGGATCCTTAATGCTGGTGTAAGCACACCTTGCAATAACATGCTCGGATTTTGTTTCTGTCACACTGCCAAATGCTCTATGCCGACCTGAACTCTGATTTCTGCAACTACAGGGACACGTTTGGGAACCAAATATATCTGAAAGGGGGATGGATGTGCTTTCATTGGTGACACAGGGAAAAAACAACTGATATAAATTAATGTTGCCCTGTCAGGCTTTTTATGGATCTGATCCACTGGCTTAATTTTAAATGTTTGCTGTAGCTTGAACTATTCTTCTAACTGAGGAAAGCTTAGCCAGAGCTCACTGCAACTCTGAAACCCAGACCCAAACTCATCTGAAGATGCGTGGATGATATTAATTGATGTTTAAAATGAATGCCTCTATTTGCAGGAATCTGCAATGCAAACTAGGAGTTTTAGAAAGTAATGCATATTATAATTAGGGCAAGCTTTTAAAGATGCTTTGAAGTCCTAAACATTTTTGAAATTCAAATGTGGGATGGAAATAAAGGAATCTACACAATAAAGGGGCATTAAATTATGTCTCCCAAAATTTCACTGTTTTATAGATGTAAATATATGCCATAATTAGTGGTAAGTAACATGAGGAGGATAGTTAAGTTTATTCCTATTCTTATTCAAAACAGCTGTGGCATGAAAAATAATGCTCCTTCTCTTTGTGATACACTGGAACAAACAATTTAGCCATGTAATCAGTGTTCAGAAATGGCTTGTGCCTGTGGTCTCCTCCCACCCCCTCCTGAATTTATCCCCATGTGCCTCCAGCCGTCTTAAAAGGTGCAGAGATTCTTTGTGCCCTTCAATCACACACACACACAACTGTGGCTACTGCTTTCTTTCTTTCTTTCTTTCTTTCTTTCTTTCTTTCTTTCTTTCTTTCTTTCTTTCTTTCTTTCTTTCTTTCGTTCTTTCTTTCTTTCTTTCTTTCTTTCTTTCNTCCTTCCTTCCTTCCTTCCTTCCTTCCTTCCTTGTAAATTATATTGCATAATCCAGAATCTTGGAGTTCCCTACAGAGACACACACACAGCTTGACTGGCAAATGATCTGCAGCTCACAAATGGGGCCTGTAACATGAATGGCTCCAAGGTCAACATGCAAATGTATGCAAAACAAATTAGATATGGAAGAAAGAAGACATCCATTTGCTTTTCCTCACTGCAGCCCTCTGGCACAGGGAGCTGACGTGGTGCTGAGGAGGACCCCTGTGCAGTCTGATGCTGGATAATGAGGACAAGGGGCTGGGAGGTCAGGGAGCAGCTTGGCCTGTCCATCACAAGCCCAGCCATGTGGCAGACCTGGACACAATTCCTGAGCTGCACAGCAACGTGCCAACGGCCCAGATGCTCCCGTTGGAAAAAATTGCTTCACAGTTTGGAATCCCTGTTCTTTGGTGGAGCTCTGGAGAGGAGGAGGGGAGGCACGGTACAGGCGCATGAGTAACACACCTCCCCACAGCCAGTGTGAGCAGCTACTCAGACCTATATGTTGTTAATAAGCGACCTTGTGTGCTTAATGTTAACTACTGAGTGCCAGTGAAAACTGCTCTGGCCCTCCCCAAATCCCACTGTTTCCAGTAGGTGCTGTTTTCCTTCTACTCAGCAGGGTGGATTTAAGACTGTTCTCAGCAATTTTTGCTGGAGTTGCTTTTTTGTTAGCCAAAGCTGTTATTATTACACAAGCGCTCTACCCTCTGCCCCTGCCTGTAGCACAGAGCTCGAGAGCTCTTGGGAAAGGAATGGGAAGATGGAGTTTTAATTTATTTTTTCTCTTTATTTTGGTTGCAGCCATCTCTCTTTAGGTGCAAGCTCCAGCACACTGGCAGAGATTTCTCCATTCAGTGTGTCAAACACTTGGTGCTCTTAATACGTAGTATTTCCAGTGCTACCCACTGACAAGCTGTGCTTTATTAATGAATTAATCATGCTCTTGCACTGGAGGTAGGGTGCCAGAAATCTGAGTGCCTCTTCCACCTCCAAGTGCATTCAGCTAACATAAAACTCAGTGCTCAGAAATAAATCTAAATTAGAGTTTTACTCTTGAAAGTAAAAAAAAATTTTAAAATTCCATTTGTGGTTTTGGGTTTTTTCCCCCCTAAATTGTACTTTAAAACTCAGTGAGTAAATGGACTCCTGTTCATCACATGTGATCATCCCATAATTTTTGAAATACCATAATATTTGAACTCACACCAATATATTTGAAGTCACCATTCAAAGAGTTATTTATAGGCAGCAAGAGTGCTCCTCAACCCCAGTGCCTGGAGCCCAGAGCACAGCTGCCTGAAAAGCTGTACAGGAAGGAAAGCTGTTTTACAGCTCAGGAAGGCTTGCAACCTGTGTCTGAAATGCAGGAGAAACCATGCAAATGCACCATGGAAATAATGCACCACAGCTGGTAGCAGCAGTCCAGAGGTGTGGCTGTTGTCACCTTTTTCACAAGGATCATTGAAACAGGCAATTATAAGGAGAAGACTAATAAGATAAATTTCTGTATTTCAATTTTGTTGTGGTCCTACCTGCCATGAAGCTCAGGCAGTGAACCTCGCTAAGTAGTGTTTGCCTTTGGACAATACCAAGCCTATTTGAACCAGAGCAAGTATCCCTGTCAGATACTCAGTTGGTTAAAAAAGACCCCAAGTAAGGGTGATTTCTCCTCATCTGAGGATTATGCAGGTATTCCGTGGCCATCAAGGTTACCTGCCCCTGCCTTGTTTCTCATTTTGCTTTTGCTTAGCTTTAGCTTTCTGCCTTTTAATGCCCTTTTCTGCAAGATTTAATCTAGGAGAAGGCTCTTCCCCAGTAGCAACTTGTAGGCTATGACAAGGTTGTGGAAAAACTTCCCTTGGAAAAAGTAAGTAGATGGAGTTTCATTAATCGTTCACTACAAAGAATGTTTTCCAGACCTGAAATCATTCTTGTAACTCTTTGCTGAACACTTTCCAATTTTCCAACATCCCTTCTAAAATGTAGACATGAGCCCTGGCATCAATGCTGTAGTAAGGAGCTAAAGCTGAATACCAGGGCATTCATTTATAATACATCACCTTATTCCCACATCTACAACTCTGTCAGCCACATAGGTACTCTTCTTTTTTTTTTTTTTCTTTTTTTTTTTGTCATAACCTTTTGGAGAAGGAAAAAAAACCAGCAAAAAAATTATTTTAATTTCATCAGTTTGAAAAATACAATTTAGCTTTCAGATGTATACGTTTAGACAAATCCCCTACTATTTAAGCCATAATAATATTCTTAAGTCCTTAAGACAAAATTGTTATAGTACTAAAAGAGGCTTTGGTGAAGCCTTCATTTAAGAGCATTTGCTTGACAACTCCTATGTTTTTTTTAATGCTGGTGTTACACTTTTTTGAAGAGTCTTCAGCTCTCAGCAATCTCAGGAATTAATTGAATATGAAGACTCTTTACAAAGAGAATTCTGTCCTTCCTTGAAAACACCTTTACTGTGTGCTAGACTCAAAAAAAAAAAAAAAAAAAAAAAAAAAAAAAAAAAAAAAAAAAAGCAAACAAGTAAATAAAGTTAATTCTCATCTATATGATCATCATAGGACTTTTGCAACCATGTTGTGATTGCATAAGAGTAAATCATGCCAATTGAGTGATAGTTTCAAGTGTTCCTCACTGAAACATCAGGCTTCAGCCTGGATGTGTTGTGTACTCAGTCCTCCCGGCAATTTCAGCAAAGGCTGGAAGAGCTCTGGGAGGGTGACAGATGGCTACATGTGTTACTTTTCCAGGTTAAATGTCAGCATGTAAATAGAACAATTAGGTATTTTTTTCAACAGGCTTCAAAATCAGAAGGCAGCAGATAAGAAGTTATCCTTTTTTAACTTTCTAAACATTTGCTACCGCAGCTCAAAATGCAAGGTCTGCGCAGTTGATTTTTGACAGCGTGAAATTGTGAGGGGTGGTTTAGTTATGATTTCTTAAATATTTTGCTCAAATCTGAAAGGAAAGAAAATGCTTTGCTAGTAAAACTGCAATTGTGGTAGCAGCAGGAATAATTGCATTTTAAGAGATTACTTCTATTATTATTATCATTAATTGCAGCAGTGCAATTGTCTTAGCAGGAATCCCTCTTCTCCAGAAATTCCGGCGGAGCAGCAGTGGCATGGCCGGTGGCTGCTGCAGTTTGCCATGTTTATATGTTTGCCATGCTTTGATTGCAGACCAGCTGTGATGGCAAATTGCTTAGTTACTATCAGCTCTGACCAATTCCTCACAGCTCCCTGTGACAGCCCTGCTTTAGATGCACATTAAACATTAACTGCTGACCTGGTGCGAGGCAGGTGCAAGAAACAAGGTGGAACAGCGATAGGATTTCTTCCTCTTATGCAAAATACGTGACTGTGGAGCTGTTTGTGTCACTGTGTGCAAACCTCAAGAGGCTGCTCCGCTGATTAATTTACAAAGCCAGCCCCAAGTAATCTTAGACCTGTGTCTTTGTACCACAGACCAGCTAAGTGTGTGCTGTTATCAGAATATTGCCTCACAAGGCTGTACCACAAATAAGGACTGCAGACCCTAAGGAGGGTTAATGAGTTGTTGCCAAGTTAAAAAGTAAGTAGCAATTACGAGCGACCTGAACTGTGGTGAGTGCTCCACACTAGAATCATAGAATGGTTTGGTCATAAGGAACTTTAGAAATCACCTAAATCCAACACCTTCCACTAGACCTGTTTACTCAAAGCCCCAATCACTCTGGCCTTGAACACTTCCAGGGGTAGGGCATAGGTAAGCATACCTGTAAATAAGGTTTTTAAAAAGTCTGAGGGTAAACATGAAGGTACCTGTCCAGTATTTTGTATTCCATTTCTGTATTAGGAATAGAACCAAGCAGAGCTAGACTTGCAAGTGAAGCAGCTGCTGAAGTGCATTTCCCTGCTAAAATGCTCACTTCAGTGTAACTTTCAAGTTCAGGTGATTCTTTGCTGTCATGCTGCAGTAGCTGATCAGCTATTTCCACAGAAAAGGAAAACCCTGCCCACTCTCTCCCTGGGCATCAAAGATGTCAGCAGAGCTAATGCCTGAATCAACAAATCCAGCTGTGCATATCCCTGGGGTCTGCCTGTATCCATATTAGCGGGCTTTTAAGTGGAGGGCTTTTGAAAATGGGTCCATGATGTCAAAGAGCAGAGTGGCAGAACAGCTCCAGCACTGCTGCAGGCCTGGGGAGGCTGGATTCAGCAGGTGACCTGTGTGGTTGCTTTGTAGCCAAATTAATCCTGCTGTGCACAGGGCTTGGATTCTCACATGAATAATTGAAGGTAGCGCTGTTCCTCACTTGATCCTGCGAGTCTTGGTCTCTGATGCTACCTATCAAAGGCAGCAGGATGGTTACTGAGGCTGCAGGGAAGCCAGCAAATCCTTCCAGTAGTGTTTGCTGGTGGTGGGCATGGCTCTGTGCACACGGGAAGCCTGGGGGTTGTGTCAGACTGCTCCGCGGAGTCGAGTGCTTCGCTGAATCAATGCCATATGGCCTGGCAGAGCCTTATCACAGACCGATCCTGCGCTGCCCAGCTGTCTCCCTGTGCCATGAGGATTTCACTGCTCTAAGACAGGAAACGGAGAAAGTGATCTGGGGCCCCTCCGGAGTGGGGTGGCTCGGCTGAATTTGAGACAGCAAGGCAGGTTCACTTCAGAGGGGTTGGCTTTGGAGCCAGGCTCCTCGCAGGTGATAATTCCTTTGCTCCAGGAATTTCATCAGCTATCTACCAGGCAAGAATGTCACCTCTAGCCCACAGAAATACTGGGACATCTTTTATTGTCTAAAGTTTGAGTAAATTGCTGATTTCCTAAGGTTTTTACTGCAACAGTTTGGCAGCTACTTCCATGATGGACTTTTTCCACTGCCACTGTCATCACCATTAAGCTCCCCCCATTATTTCTGAAAAGAATGGTGAGCTCAGCTAGTGCTCTTCACGCTGTCAAATGAAAAATCAAATCTTCACCATGCATTCCTTTTTCCCCACAGGCTGACTTAAACTGCAACATCCAAGATGATACAGGAGCATTTTACGGAGTCACCAGTCAGTATGAGAGCTCAGAAAACATGACAATCACCTGTTCCACCAAAGTCTGCTCATTTGGAAAGCAAGTAGTAGAAAAAGTAGAGGTGGGTGCTGTGATGGGATATGTGCCTTTAGTCATTTTTTACCTTTTCTATGCACAGACCTGTATGGTGTGGTCAGGTCTCTGGTTGGTTTGCTGCACAGTGATATTGCAGCTGGGGACTAAGCCCCAGACCCACATCTATCATGTACAAAACAGTTTTTGTGGGGGAATTTTAGTCTAGAGCTGAGAGTTGAGCCTTTACAGATATCCTGGTCACTGTTTCTGTCCTTCTTAAATTAAGTACATTTTCTAACCATGGTGACCATAACAAAAAAAAGAGTTTAATAATTTCCATTATTCCAAGCTTAGAGAAAGCCAAAAATCCTCATAAACCACCATATGAGCAATTGGTAGCTGGGGAGCAGAAGTCTAAGAGTCACAGCCTTACCCTCCCTCAGCAATCTAAGTCAGTCTGGTTTTCTTTCAGCTGTAGTCCTACATCTTTCTGTAGTTCATAAATTGCCTATTAAGTTATGCAATAATATAGCTATGTTTGTATGTGCACACTTAAGCGTAAATATATAAGCTTATTTTTGATGTTCCTTTTGCAGACAGGTGCCTCAACACTCCTGTAAAATCATTTTACCACAGTTTTTGGCTTAATTAATTTCTACTTCATTTGGGACTTTATATTCAGTTTGTTAATTTGCAGGTCAGAGAACAAGTAGTGATATTATAATTTTTAATAATTAAGATCTCTTGCATTTTTTGCAAGGCTTTGCATAGGTCAGGCAGAGAGTCAGCAAGCAGGTGTGTGTGTGTGTCTGAGCCACTTTCTCTTTTTCCTGTCCACACACAAAAAAAAAGAGAAAAACAGATTTACCAGTCACTTTTTTCCTGTCTCTGAATTACCACATTCTACATGGTTTTTATGTTTTTAGACTGAATATGCAAGGTTTGAGAATGGCCGGTTTGTGTACAGGATAAACCGCTCTCCAATGTGTGAATATATGATCAACTTCATACACAAGCTGAAGCATTTACCAGAGAAATACATGATGAACAGCGTCTTGGAAAACTTCACAATTTTATTGGTATGGACTGGCTTTTTTATTTTTCCACTTCTAAGACTCTCAGTCTTTGAATGGCTTGCTCAGCTTGTAATGTTGGGAACCAGTTTCCAAATCCCTTAGTCATTGTTGCTTACCAAACAAACCATCCCACTGACTTCAGAATAATTCTCCTGGAATTGGGCGCTATAGACGCTCAGGATGAAAAGGCTCAGCTGGCTGTGAGTGTGAACAAACACCTTTGTTATTTTCCACAAATTTTAGCTTACTTCTCCATTTTTTCCACTCGAGTCTGGGGTTTGTAGAGAGCCTGAGGCAGTAACTTTGAACCATTGCGTTCATCTAATGTGTCCTTACTGGTGCTTGGTTACAGTGCTGCAGATGTTAGTGGCATTAATTAGTTCTTGGGCAGGGAAAACAGGCAGCAAACGCCCAACAAGTGACCTAAAACACAGAGAACAGGCCACGTGCTGACCTTTGAGCCCGTTTCATCCAGTGACCCAGCTTGCTTTCCCTGTTGCTCCATGGTGGCACCTCAGCCAAGCTCTCAGAGCCACGTGCTGCTGCTGCCAGGGGATTTGGGCAGGACCAAGGTGACACGGGTCACTGCTTGTTTCAGCCCTGCTGCTTCCAGGTGTGTAATATTCTGTCTGCCTCTTCCTTCCCCCACACAGGTGGTAACAAACAGGGATACACAAGAAACCCTGCTCTGCATGGCTTGTGTATTCGAAGTGTCGAACAGCGAACATGGAGCACAGCATCACATCTACAGGCTTGTGAAGGACTGAGCAGTTATTTATATATACACTTCATTTCACTTCTTTATCAAAACACAGACTGTAAACCTCAACACTAAGTGGCAGTGCCTCTGGCCCAACTTTCACCCACATTTTTCTAAATCTTGTTTTAGTGAAGTCATTTTTAATGTGTTCATATATAATTGTAGCTGTGAAATTCTGGTACAGTTGTAAAAATTATTTCTAAAACTAAGTGTTCTTCAAATTTGTAAACCACAGTTCTTTGGGAAGACTGTATTTAAGAACCTAATGCCTCTGTCTGTGGAGGCCTATTTTTAATTCTGATAGAAAAATGTATGACAGAGCATTTGCCATGGGGAAAAACTGACAGCATTTATAAGAATTTATTTTGGGTTTTTTTTCCAACATGAAATACTTGTTTTACAATGCAAGTGAAAATGAAACGAATCTTTAGCTATAACTGTAAATGAGTACACAAAGTTAATAATCTTTATAGAATTATCTTTGTAACTAATTAGGGTGGAAGATATGGACGAATGTAATTCACTAAATTATTTTTTAAAATGAAACATTTCTCTGTTTGAAACCAAATGAAAAATATAGCCTTAAGAAATGCCTGATAGAAACAGACAGGTCCTAAAATTAGGCAAATTTTTGTATTTTTTTTTCTCAACACTAAAACTAATCTTCTAATCCATTAAACTTTCAAACAGGTATTGCAGAGAAAGAAAACATCACCCCTTACCCCTAACATATCTAGTGTATTTTAAAAGAGTATAAAGTTGTATTGTACTAATATGAAAATTTGATTATTTAATGAAAAAGATGGCTCATTTTGCAATAAGTAGGTAAATACTGAAGATTTAGACTTGCATTATATGTAATCTTGTGTGTGCGGTTCAATTTTATATGGACAACTATGTTTTCTAATAAGTTGAGCAAAAAACTTGCAACTCTGAAATCAAGAGACAAATGGAAACAACTGACATTGCAACAGCATCGAGTCATTCGCAAACAGAGAGCAAAACACTGATGTGTTTGAAAGAAGAGTGTATACACCTCTGAAAGGATCAGCAGCTTTAATATCTGTGAGACGCTAGAAAGTCACAGCCAACATCAGGCAAAGAAGATTGGAAAGTGTAGAATATTTTTTTTTCTCCTTTTCCTCTTAATCATGGTGCTCTTACACCTCTCCCAGTTGTCTCTCCAGGTCTGGCAAACACCTTACCCGAAACAAACACACATCTACCACGTGGGGTCTGCTGTCCTCTGGGATGTGGTAGTGTTGTTCATCCTTCTGATAAATTCAGGGAAGACTCCAGGAAGTGAAGGAGATATTTTAATACTGTATGGCTTTGCACCACGGCCATGGGTGTGAGCGGTTGTCTGGGGTCTGCACACGTGACAGCAGCAGTCTCACCCCTCCTGTTCAGGACAGAGGGTGTTGCTCAGCTCCTCTCCTGCTGCCCCTCATTGCCCAAGCAGAAGCTGTTTGGGCAGGTGCTGGGCCAGCAGAGGCTTCTCAGGCATTTGTCTGAGAGGCTGACGGCTGCCTGACCAAGCACAAGCCACCTTAGGAATCAGTTATGAGTTATTTGCAAAGAGGGTTCTTAGGAGAACCTTTTGCAGTCCTGACTCAAAATTCACGTTTAGCAGGCCCCTCCTCCCTACCCCTTATGATACGTTCCTGTAACCAGCACAGTTCCCATGCACAATTTTAGCGTAGAATTAACTCCCAGGCCCAGTGCAGTAGTCTTCAAATAAGCAAGTCTAATTCTTTTCTTTAAATTATATTCCTGCATAGTCCTTTCTGTTAGAATTGCCCACTGCTGAAATGTCTGGACCAGACTAGAACCTAGGCGAGGTAGTGGGTCAGACCAGGATCATCCCTAACACTGGTGAGGTCTCAGGTTCAAGGAGGATGCAAACATCACTGAGGGGAAGGGAGACTGCTTTAATCCCTCAGCCTGATCTGAGGTTTGGATGGTTGCTGTGATGTCTAGCTGTTACCTGCTTGTGGATATTAGGGCTGATGATCTTTCAGTTGATACTCTGTGAAGTGAACAGAGAAACATGTCCATGGCAAGGTCTCTTAATGCTCATTTTTAACACTAACAATCACATCAGGAAAAGCACTGCATTGTAACAGCCTAACGGTAGCCCTTTATTTTAAGCACTTGGTGTTACAAGTCAAAAACTACTTTTTGGTTTTTGTTCTAAAGTTGTCTTTTATTTAGGGTTTGAATTGTGGGTTTGGTGATTTTTATTTTTTTTTTAATAACAAGCAAACTCTTTAGGGCATATAAAGTACGTAAATCAATTTGCAAAACCAGGTACAGTTTTTTTTTAGTAGGATCTGGCACACTACATACACCGTAACTATAGGGTATAAACAGTCACAATGTTTATTGGTGTTCACATATGTGATGTTAGGGAAACTACTTCCATTGTCTTTTCTTTACAATTCTGTAGATGATCCATACCCTGTATATGTTAATTCTTAAAAGCCTTAATCCTTCAACTGTTGAGTGTGGGGTGTGTAGTCCAACAGGCTGCCTGTAAACTGTGAGCTCTTTTGTAAGCTGGAAGTACTTATCTTGTTACTGTTACTTTTTTGTAGGAACCTTTTAATTGAGAGCTGCCAAAGCATTACAATATGCAGTGCCTTAGCATTATATTAGAAGTACCTTTTAGCCTCTTAACATTAAATTTTATATATTGTTTTATTAATTGGTTCCATTTTTAAAATATCCGTATTTTTCCCCGCAGAAACGCTCTTTGACTGCTTGGTCTAAACCAGCTGTCTGTACAAGTCAGTCCCATTGCAGTGAGATGCCTATACCAAAAGGAAAGGTTACAGATCCCTAGTTCTCCGTGAAAAGTGAATTTTATTAATGAATGCTGCCTTTTTAAATTTCATGACCAAATAATTAATTGTGACTCTTCTGCACTCTAGCATGAAAGTGCCTTTGGTTTGAAATTCCAGCTTAGAAAAGTGCTGCCATAATAATGACAATTTGTAGAGAGACCAAAAATATTTAGTTATCACCGTAATGCCTTTGGTTTATTGGAATAAGTTGAATCTACAGGCCTCCATTCACAAAAGAGCACCATTCATAGCAAAGGGGTTTTGCTAATGATCAGCCTGCTGAAGAAAAATCTACTGTTTGCCATTTCTGACAGCATTGCAAACCAGCAACTGATTTGTCTGTGATATAAAAATGAAAATATTTATATTCTCTTCATCCAGTCACGCATCTGCATAATGAGACATCTGTATCCTACAGAATTTCAGTGGACAAACATGGCTCCATTGATCTCCTCTAATATTATGGTATCTGTGAAGATGCTTTGCTTAGACAGAAGATTTTGTTTACAACGTTGTGCATGCTGAAGGTCAGATGCATAAAACAAGAGGAACATGGAGAACTGAGCATAGAGAGGGTGAATGCAATCATGTGGGTTTAAGCATTGAAATGTTGAGTGTGAGCGATGTGGATGAAGGTGCTGGTGGGGAAACTGGCCAGCGCGACTCAAAACACAGGGTTGTTTTGTTTTCCTCCCAGATGATGTCTTGGGAAAAAGAAAAAAAAATTAGCTCCTCTTAATAATGTGTCTGTATTTGATACCTTCTGTGAACGGGGGCCATACTCTCCACCGCAACTGAAATCAATGGGAAGAGGAGCAACGTTTTAACAATTTTAGAAAGAACAAATATCAGCAAAACCAAAAGCTGTCAGAGGGATTATATAGTTGTGAATACAATGTTAACTTGATTTTTAAAGTATTTGATGAAAACTAAATTAACTTTTTATATAGAGAAATATTGTGACACTGTGTGGTAAATATTGTGATAATTCAAATTCCCTTTCTCTAAAATATTATTTTTGTTATTCCTTCAAGGTCGAAATCTCACCTCTGTAAGACAAGTAATCCTGTTGAACTCATTGAGACTGAGGTAGGGCAAAGACGCTTTTGGCCCACAAGCAGTACATACTTTTTCAGTTATTGCAAAACATTTTGGCTGTACTAGTCAATGTTTGTGATAAACTACACCTTTGTCTCATTTAAACAAGCATAATGGTACCATTTGGGGCTGTTAAAAATTACTACTAACAAATGTAGTTTTACTTACTTGAATTCCAAACTGACTTTGTTTAGGTACTGCACCACTATTTTGAAGGAATCGCAGATCCAATGCCTGTTTCTCACTTTCCCTCTCCACCACAGCTACAGCTCAGCTTGGCAGTAGCTTGTCTCGTGGAGCCCCCACGGGATGGGCTATTGGGAATAATGAAGGGTGTACAATAATGTTGAATGTAAGTAACTGGCCAGTCCAAGGCAGATACGACATTTGATGTGCTAATCCATATCTATTTATTTTTCCACTGCAAGTCCTGGGGCATGCCTGCTGCCTGAAGCAGTGCCTCTGGGAGTTTCCTGGAGCCCTCAGTCAGCCACACTGAGAGCCCTGATGTTGTCCCCCCTTTCCTTTTTCCCATGAGGATACATGTGCCCGGGCACAGGCAGATGTGAGTAGAGCCCGGCTTTGTCCTTTGCTCAGGATGATCTTCTTTCCCCCTCTTATCTTTCATAACCAGATGTTTAGCGCCCCAAGAAAGATTGAGGCTGAATAAGTCAAAGTACAAGAAACACTCTGGACATCTTCATCTTTTAACTTTTCAGGTCATTCTTGCTGAGATCATGTAATTAGTTTTAGTGTGTAAATTAAATCTTAAATGCACTCAGTTGACTAAAAGGAGATGGATCCCTGTTACCTCCTTACAGAATATGTGTTTTTGTTTTTGTTTTGTTTTATGGGCCTCTGATTCAGGCTCATGACTGCAGACAAAAAATACATTATGTGCCTGAAAAAAAAAAAAAGACAAAAGAATTTTATAACATTGAAAACCTGAATAGCCTTTAATTCTTCAGTACATTTTATGTAAAACAGGTTGGGTTTTTGTTTTGTTTTGGGGTTTTTTTTGCCATGTGCATTTGTTCACATTTGTAAATGACTTAATGGAATTCTCACTTTATGTTTATTTGTGTAATGTGTATAAAATGGGTTTGTGACTTAAGCATATTCATATATGGTCAGTGGTTACTTTAATATTGTACTGCTGCTGGTAACTTTTGATGTAGAACTTGCCTTTTGATGATAAAGTACCTCTAGGTTAGACAGTGAGGGAAGGCTCTTGGAAAAAACTGAATGTTCTCCAATGTTTTCTTAACATATTTGCAGAAGCTTTCAAAAGGAGTTTCAGTCAAACCTCTTGGCAGTACAGTATTCTTGTATTTGTTATTGTCTGTGTGTAGGTACTGGTACCTTTTTTTTTTGTTTAAAATGTTTTAAGTGTTGGCTTTAAAGTGAATTTATCTTTAGTATGATAGTAATATGAAAATTATAGGTTTTGTGTGCAGAGAATTTTTTTATAAAGTGCTTTGTAAAAAAAAAAAAATGTATTCTAGCTTTCGCGGTACATATGTGTGATAACTTTAATATCCATGACAGTTAAGTGCAATTATTTCATCACTCTAAAAATGCTATTTTTGTGTCGGTTACTGCAGGTGTTTTCATGTCTTTGCAAAGTGACACATTTTGATGCCTTCTTGATAAAGTGGTAGAATTTTTGTAGCTTTCTAGAAACTTTGTATTCATACAGTATCAATTGAGAATAAAGAAAATGAAAGTGTTTTGTGCATTCGTTGTAATCTCTTACCTTAATCTCTTCTTAATGTTGGGTGTAGCTTTCAAAACCCTTTTCCAAACTAGCACAAGGCCAGACTTGCAGAAATGCCTGTGTACCTTCCTAAAGGTGCGAGGGAGATCCAGAAGGATTTACAGAAGCCTGGAGGGATAGCACTCGAGGCTGGCACATCTGGAAGCTGTGTTCAATGAAGAGTCCATCATCCTAATTCTTGCCTGTGTGTCTTCCTGAAGAAACGGTGGTGAATTTTCATGAAACATCGTTTAAACCACACCATTACAATGGGAAAAGCTACCCATCTCTCTAAATTCCAGAAGCAGGAATGACCTGTTCAAAATATTACAGAATAAATGGTACAAATACATCATTAACTGAGCAACTAGAACTGACTGAGGAGCACAGGAGTTATCTGAGGTTGTGTCTTCCAGGACACTGAGCTCTGGGGGAACTGAGGTCCTAAAAATGTGCCATGTTTTCAGGAGACTCAATTCTTGTTTTCCTTAAACCATCTGCCCCTCAGCTGACAGCTGTACCTGGTATGGTGAGAGGATGAAACAGGATCAGTTTGCCTCCTGCATTCACGAAGTGAAACCACCTAGCTAGGGGAAAAAAAAAGAAACTGAGAATAAGAGGGGTATCCTGGATCAAATGAAATCAATGGGAAAAAAGACCAGGACTTTTCCCTTGGTAGAGGGAAAAAAAAGTACATCTGGCTCATCTGCTGCTTCCATGGGGGAGCAGTGGCTTTTGAATAAACCACATGGCCCTCCCACACTCCCAAATTCTCCTTTGGGTGGCAGATGTTCCACTGCTCTTTTTAAAATGCCAGCAGAGCACCCCCTGTGTGCAAGATGAATGGGGTGAGAACAAGGCACAGATATGGTCTGTTTTGACCCTGTTTTCTCTTTGTTCCCATTTAGTATATGACTTCAGCCCTTTGAAGTGTGTTAGCTGTTTCAGAAGCAACCTGCTTCTTAATTAAGGTTCTGCTTCTTAATTAATTTAGGTTGAACCCATAAATCTTCCACCTTTGGGAAAATGTCACGTGGCATTTTGGGCAGGGAGTCCCCATGTGGTGTCACCATCAGTTTATTGAGGAGCTGGTTTCAGTGAGAGCCACAGCCCCTCCCTGACGGAGCATGGGATTGGGCTGGTTTGCATGGGCAGGGAACAAAGAAGCCAGACCAGTTACTCTGTGCCATTTTATGGAGCACAGAATCCATATGTGGTCCATGGACTTTTCTGTGGATTTTAATTTTTTTTTAAGATACAGCCTATTGGACCCTACAAATCCAGGAGACATTTCATGCTCACAAATCCACGAGTAAAAGGAAGGCTCAGAGCTCAGCAATGTGTTAGCAGATGTCTGCAGTCCCCACACACAGCTCTAGCTGTTCATCCCAGCCCTGACCTTTTGCAGCCTTGCTATTGTTGTGTGGGGCCCCTTGAGCAGGAACAGCTGAACGATCTCTTACCCAAACAGAGGCAGCTTCGCAATGCTCATAAATAATTACCTGCCTTGTAGGGAGCTGTGACACTTAACTGGTTAATGGCTGTGAATTGTTCTATGATTGCTGATGTTCCCTCAGAGCTAAAGCTGTTCTGGGGACGCTAGAAGCTGGTAAGGGCAGGAGGGAGTGGGTAGAGACATTGTACTGGGATTGAAAGGAAAAGGAAAATTGTACAAACCCAGAGTGCAAGTGGCTGTGAGAAAATGAATAGCAGGGCATTGCTTTTCAAAGAAAATGCAAAGCTGAAGACAAGACAAAATAGGAAAAAGGGAGGAAAAGGATCATTTAAAGACCACCACCATCAAAACACTGTCCATCAGAAGGCAGGAAAATCAGAGTAAAATAAAAACTAAAACAAAACATTCACCTAGGTAAAAATACTTTGCTGCTTTTTGGTTTGGGTTTTTCCCCCTCCTGTGTTACTTTTTATTAACCCTTTCTAGTTTGGGCCATATCCTCTTTAACCTTAAGGGAAAGGGCTGCTGGAGACTCCATTCTTGTGTGCTTCACTGGGGAGGCTCAATAAAGCCCAAAAAAGCTCAGCAAGGTACCCTGTAGCCTCCCTGACAGATAAAGAGCTGTCAGCTCCATTTTGGGGAGAGAGAAAGATAATTGCAAAATGAGCAATGGCCGGAAGAGTATCTGAAACAACGAGGTGAACAAAGACACTTGAGTGCAGGTGACTGCTCCCAGTTTACCCATCACCGGGGATTTGTCAAGCCAGATTCTTTCCACAGATGTGTGGGTTTGGGTGCATGTGCAGAGTCCATTATGGGTTTAGGTTGATGAATTTCAAAAATACTGATTTCTATGCCCCTCACTATCCTAGAACTAAGAGCATAAATGTGTAATCTTGATGTTATCAAGTGGGAGCAGAAAGCCAAAAAAATGAATGTTTTTTTCATAAATTTGCTTTTAAACCTCTTTATCAGCCTTAAGAGATGTCCACACACACAGTTTTGGAGCCCTTGGCATCATAGTTGTCTTCTAGCTCTGTTAAAGGCAGTGTCCCACTATGGATGGTGGTTGGGGCCATCAGAGAAAAAGGTGCAGGAGCTGTGATTAATATGTCTAAGTCCCTTTTCATTCCTCTTACTTGTACAGGTCAATGAGAGGATTAGTCCTTGCTTTGCAATGCACCTTAGTGCTCTGCCTTCTGGACCTCCAGCAGACAGGGTATGGCAGCAGCTTTCAAACACCCTCTGTTTGAACAGAACACTGAGCTGCCATGAGCAGCTTTTCCTGCCCCAAGCAGGTAAATTTATTAGCCATATTTAAAGGTACTTCTTCTGTTTTCTGTTGGCAGAGACCAAAGAACAAGTTTTTTTTCTAGTCTTCTAAAAATTCCTTTCAGCTTAAATCATATATTCTCTGCAGTGTTATCAGGGATTTATTTTTTTGTCCAAGATACTTGTCTTTTCTTATCCTTTCACCTGTGATGTTGAACTTCTTAGTGAGCAAATATTCCTACTTGGCAAAATGGACAAGAACAGCATCCAGGTTATAACCACTTCCTTTTTGACACAGCTTTATGTTAGATGGAGGAGATGAAGAGGAGAATGTGGTCTTCTTATTGTTTGGCCCTTCCATTAGGTTTAACATGAACCTACATGAAAAACTCAGGCAGTGAAGGACTAGATTCAACCACACTGCACACACATCACAGCATTTCACAGCACAGAGAAACTGATGGCTTCTTTGTGAAATAGCTAATAGCTAGTATTGGTTTTACTATGATTATATGGTATTTTTGATTAATATCAAAAGGGTTTAAGCTAAGCTTTATCTCCAGAACACCATGATGGGTGGAAACTCGATGGTGCAGTTCACCTCCAGAGTTACCAGCAGTAATGTGGGAGACAGAACACCAGTCACAGCAGGGTTCATGCTGCCTATCTCCTGCAGTGATCTGTTTGGAGGGAGGAGGTGGTGAGTAATAAATGGGAGGTGCCCCGAGACTTGCCAGGGCCAGGCTCTGGATAAGCATGAAGGAGTGGGGGGGAAGATGTGGGGCAGGAATGAGCAAACGCCAAACTTCCTCCAAACTCTTCTTTTCCTGGCCTGCTTTCACACATTTGCTGGATGACAAAGGACACAGGGTCCTGTGAGCAGTAATTACATGAAAGGGGTATCCTGAGACCTTAGACAACCCCACCTCATTTTTGCAGAACCTTTCTCTGCAACTGGGCCCTTCTCTGAAAGGCTATTCCTTGATCACCAGGCTCCACAATTCCTCTTCACTGCAGTGCTTGCAGAGTACTCAGACAGAGCTATGACATCAGCTTAGCATTTTTTTTTTTTATCCCATGCAAACAAAACAACTTCCCATTAAGAACATCGTGCTGGAAGTGGTACAAAGGTAACAGGAACTCCAAGAGAGCAAGGCTAAGGGCTCAAGAGCCACTGAGAGGACCCACACAGGTGTTCAGGAAGGCTCTCCATGTGTCCTGCTCTAGGCCAGTGTGGCTTCTCAGCTGGGGAGGAGGTGGAAGGAGAACCCTCTACCCCTGCAACTTGTAGCACCCAGGGAATAAGGACAAGCACAGTGGAGGAAATTAGGTTGAAGGTACTAGAATAGTAATGGGAAAGAAGACTTAGCCATAGTCATTAGCCATGATCTGAAGATGAAGCTGATGAAGCAGGAGATAGAGTAAAGGCTGTTCCAGAGAGCTGCAGAGGAGAAGGATTTTCCATCACTTCTGGTCAGGTGCATAAAAAGGCAGAGCCAAAGTCGGTGTTGGTCAGCTGGAGGCAGCTCGAAATTGTATCTGAGAAAGAGGAATGAACCCAGAGGACCTGCCTGAGGAAAGAGTACAGGGTGCTCGTTATTATGAATTAATATGTGTATGGCCAATAAGCTGGTAGGGAACCACTGAGTGGTGGAAGGGGAGAAGAACATCAGATAATACCTGAAATACTGAGAGAACAGGTGCAGAGCTCTCTGTGTTTGAGTAGATGGGTCATTGCAAGTGACCACTGCCAACGTCAGAAGTTTCTGCACATATTAGGCTTTCTTGGGTGTGTCTGTGCATGGGAAAGCTGTGAATGCAGCAGCAGACAGATTTACAGATAAAAAAGATCTGGGAGGAGAATTCAAGATCGGGGCTGCCTACAGGTTTCCTGTGAAGGGAGGTCGAGGGGAGCAAGGCAATAAAAGCCATGCAGATAGCTCTGCCCAGTTTGGACAGCTCCAGCAACCAGCCCCTCCTGACTGGGAGAGTGTGTGGTGGCTGCTCCTGTCTCAGAACAGGGGGACAGGGGACTGGTGAGGCTGACAGCCCTCCAGACACACACTCAGGACTGAGGAAACAAGACATCACCTGGAGCTCATGCTCGGCCACCCATCGGCAGGACAGACGAGAATTTCTGCATAAGGGATGTTCACGATTACAGAGGGGATCTCTGGGTTTTTGTCACCCTCAGAGTGCCCAAATAACTGGCATGCAACCAGGCAGTGGCAGGTGGGGCTGCCCAGTTTCTTTAACAAATAGAAATAGAGGAATTCTGTATAATACTTAAGCTTTTTTGTTCAAAGGTAAAATACGAAGATGCTGTTCAGCTGTTAGAAAAGTACCCAAGGAGAAGCTGGAACTCTGGACTCAGAGCATGTGCTGCTCAGCTCTGCTGGAAACTAGGAAACAGCCCTGGTGTTGAGAGAGTGCACAGCCCCACACAAGGGAAAATATAGGAAATATGTAGGAAAATCTAGTATAGGAAACGCTAGGCATAGAGAGGCCTTGGCAAGAGCCAAAGGAGTAGAAACTTCTCTGCCAGCAAGTGAATGAAGAAGCTTGAAAGTCAGACCAAGAAACAACCCAAAATGTCTTTAAAAGAAACATCCGTTCTTCCATCCTTCCATTTCAACATTGTATCAATCCCTGTAACAACTGGATTTATCTCTCCATATGATTACCAAGTCAAGGTTTGTGCTTTTATGAAGTTCCAGTTTGTGATCTGAACATCTGACAAAAGTCCCTCAGATGGGAGCCCAGAAGGCTCCACATTTTCTCCTCAGCCCTTCCACTGAAGAGGCCCAGATATTTGAGGATATGGCCCCAGGACGGGATGTGGCCCCAGACAGCAGCTATACCCTGAAGGATTCTGGTGTGTGCTGCTGCACTGCAGTGTCAGGTGGGGTATGGGTGGCAGTGCGGCTCATCAGGCCCTGCTGTGCTCATTTCATGACTGCAGAATGGCTCAATCTGTTTACCTGCAAGCACCAGGTATAACCAGGTTAAATAAGAGCATTACCACCATGTGTAACCTTTGGACTTTGGCTTGAGGCTGCTACTTTCCCTTCTGGAGAGAACACAACATATTTCACTGTCTGCTTTATTTCTTTCTCCTTTATTGCATCTGTGCTCAGTACACCACACAGATTGATTTTCCTGGAGGCACAAACAAGCAGATAGAATCCAGAGGAGGTTTAAATAAAGGGAGTCATTGTAAATGGTCTTTGAATTAATAAATATATATAAAGATAAATAAGAAGCATAGAGATATATAGGACATATAGATTGTACAAACAAGTCATGACCCATCTATTCAGTGTGCCCTCAATGCTAGGATATCCTGGAAAGCAATAGGCTTTTCTGGACACACTTGTGATCCCAGCTGGGATTCAGGAAATTTGCCACAATCTCAAGTCACTGAAGGATGGATCCCTAGATAATAAGGCATGCCCAACAGGAAGCGTTTACCCTAAAAACAATACCTAAAAGGCACAGCCTACCTTCTCAGCTGACTAAATTCAGGCTGACAGAATATGTACTTCCTCTGTAGCCACTACTAATTAGCAGAAGAGGAAAGAACTACCAATTTAGAGATGCCCGTGCCCTGTAGGCAGAGGTGGTCACAGATTTTTAAGAGATTCTTAAGTTCTCACCTTTCTTCCCCCATCCCATATTCCTGCCAGCCACTGACCTTCCTTTGATCTGCTGTAAGCCTGAAAATTTGTCTCCCTTCTCTCTGGATCTGTGTTCAGAAAGAAGAGCTGCAGCATTCATCATGAATAACTATGCACAGCAGCTACTTCTGAGTCTCCTTTGGAGAGGTACTCCTTCCTGCCTAATTAAGAGAATATCAAGTAGGACAAAAGGGATTTTATGAGATTTTTCATAAGATTTTTGGACTTCTCAGTCTTCTCTGGTGCACAGTCTGAATATATAAAGTAGAAATCCATCAACATAAATTAGGCTCCAAGATTGGAATGATTTGACTCACCTGAACAAAAAATACAAAAATGCCTGTTTATGCTCCCCTTTCTTGCTGTCATCTGGCTCAGAACACAGTTTGGTACTTGAGAACAGCTTGCATCTGCTACCCCAGTCTATATGTATTTTTAGGAAGCTACCAATGTAAGTAACTGCAATACATTGTGTTCCCCATTCTCTTGCAAAGCTCTCCTCTGCACCATCAGCATCCTCCCTGTCACTTTCAGTTGCTAAATCAATTAAACATTCAGCTCTGCTGTACCTGTTACCATAACATCTCGACTTCGTGACTTCTGCTAATTCTATTTCAGGTTGACTGCTTATTTCTCTGTATTTCTTCACTGCCAGTGGAGTAAGCCATGTACTCTCCTGGCTTTGATCTGAATTCTCTGTCACCTGGCCTGTGTGATACCCTGTGCACATAAAATGACAGAGGTTCTGCCTCTCCTGGAGACCTCCATGAATTAAAAAAATGTAGAGTGCCGGTTTACTTCCAGCTTTACTCTCAGCTACTGGTGAAGGTAGGTCACTGGAGGAGACTGATCTCAATTTGAGTCAGACTACCCTTGTACCCCTCCAAGATCAAGGCCAAATGCCACAGATGCTGGCCCTGCAAGAGATGCTCAGTGGCTTTGCCAGCCTGGGAATACAGCTCTGCATGAGATGGTTTAAAAGCTGAGTGAGGCGCCTCAATTGAATTACACAGATCAAGGGAAACTAGGACTAATAAGCATATAGAAACCATCTGACTCTCCCCAGAAAAGTTATTACTCAAAAGGTTTTTGTGCTTACCAAATAATCTGATCTCTGCTTATTGCAGAAGGGTTTTCCTTTCTCTTTGAACTGAATTTCAATGTGTCCTTGCATGAAGAGCATAATGAATTACGTGCCTACGGCAAGGGCTGTTTGAAGCACTGTCCTTTATTCCTAGAGCCATTTCCAGGGAAGGTGAAACTGCAGTGTAGATCACCTCTGGTTTTATCACAGATCCCCTCTTCTGTGTCACTTTTTGCTCAGGGGATGACACTTGGGTGGACAGCATTTAGTATGAACACAACACGGTGGATGTCCCCTCTCTCAGCCAGGCAGGTGGGAGTTGTGTCTCACTGGAAGACAGGCATGACAGAGCCTTTCACCTAAAGGCAGAACAGCATTTTAGGACAACTGTGAGGCACAAATCCAAAGATCAATTCCTTCACCTCCCAAAGGTGTGCAAAGATAAACATCAAAGAGACAGATCCCACTGTTGGTTTCAATTCTGCAGACATATAACTGTCCAAGTTAAACCACAGAAGCTTATGGGGACTTATGAAAACAATCCCACCTCAGGGAAGTGAAGCATTTGAAAGTGATTATCAGGCATGCAGCTCATTTTCAGTGGCTGGCAACTCACCCTGGGCATACCTTGTGCAGCTGGAAGATGGCCTTACAAGCAAAATATAAAGTGTCATTTTGGCTCTTTCTGGGGTGCCATCCAGGAAGGGCCCCTCATGTGCACATCTTCCAAATTCCTGACTGAGAGATCCAGGAAACTTTCCAGGCCCAGTGCTACCAGGCCACTCACAACAGGGTGGCAGCAGCATGAGCAGCCTTTGCAAGGGGTCAAGCTCTTACCAGCATCTCTCAGTCACGAGTGGGAGATCTCTCTCTGCCGCTCCACCCAAAGGCCCAGGGAAACATCACTATTTTTCCAGCACTGCCTCTACTGAATAATTCAGCTAATAGCATCAGATGAAGCAGTGATTTTCTGATGTTTGGCCAAGCTGTTGACAATGTCATTCTAGAACATTTTAACAAGTACAGGCAGGTCTGGGCATTAGTCATATTTCTACAAACACGGTGGTGGTTTTTTTTCCTCTTTTTCTTTTCTAACTTAGCCATTTTACTGGGCTTCAAAGCCATCAGTGGAAACAGATGTGTGAATGTTGTAAAATTACACTGCTATGTCAGGGTTTTTTATGGCTTTGTACAAGTTGTATGTCAAAAGACACTTCAGGCCAGAAAGCCAAGTGCTTTGCATTGAGAGAAGTTAGCATAAGGAATTACAGACTGTGAAATGACAGTCTTACCTAGATTAAAAATAAAAATAAAGAATAAAATAAATACTAAAATAAAACTATCTACCCTGACTTAATTTCAGTTCCATGTATACACACACTATTCTACAGTCTCCAAATAGATGCTAGTGGGGTTGGTGGTACATCTGAAGGCACACAACTTCTGTACTTCATCACATCCTCACTGCTCAACAGGTGGCCCTGGTACCATTAATTGTATCCTGGAGAAGGCCTCTGTGGGATGTGAATCTTTCAGGAGCAGGTATTTATTTTCCTGGGGCTCCTCTGAGCAGCAGCTCAGCCTGCAATCCCCAGCAAGGCTGTGCCACTCAAAGGCTTGTTGGAGAGAAGTTCACAGTGCAGACACTTTTTATGCCTCCTAGGCTTGAATTGAAGGGTTTCTGGAGGAAGTCTTGCAGCGAGCCCTATTTCTGGGCAAAATATTGCACCACTACTTCAGTCGTATATCAGCTGCTTGCATAGGATGTGCTTCACTTTACTTAAGGAAATACCCCATTTCTTCCTGTTGTGGAAATCCGAGTGACTCGCAGCCTGGGCTGTGCTGGTGATGCATGAAGCAAACACAAACACAACTCCTCAAGGCAATGACAGGATTAGTTACGGGCGCCGGAGCGCGCAGCTTGTGCTCTCTGAGCGGGGTCCCGGCCGAGCATCGCAGCCCCGCGGCAGCCGCCGAGCCGGGCACGGCCCCGCCGCGTCCCGCCTGCTGCTTTGCGGGCTGCGGAGATCGCGACAGCCGGCCCGGGCTCCCAGAGTGACAGATTGCAGAGCATCCGGCCGGGCCGGGGCCGCGCTGCTCGTGTGGCAAAACTCGGAGACGCGGCGAGCGCGGCTGCTCCGCGGGCGAGCAGATTGCGTAGCGCCGGCCCCGGCCGCGACAGGGCAGCCTTTGTGTGGGACAGCGAGCCACACAGAGCGCTCGAGCGCCGGTGGCTGGGCCCTCCGAACATATGCAGAGCAGAGTGACATATGGCAATTGGTGACTTCCAGGCGCAGATGCCGCGGGGCTTTGTTCGGGGGCAGAGCGCGGCTGCCAGCAGCGCTCCCCCAGCTCCGGGAGCCCGGCGTTCCCCGTGCTACCGGTGCTGCGGGCTTTACTCAGCGGATTTTGTGCTCCCGAAGCTCTGCCCACGAGCCAGAGCACGCTGAGAAATGGGTTTCATTTAACAATGAGACCGAAGTGGACTCCTGTTTCAACTCCTTTGCATTTGGGTTTCTATTCACATATATATATAATAGCACAGCTTGAAACAAACTACTCTTAAAACTGTTTACTTTTCAATTAAAGTTTTGTTTTCAATAATTTGTCACTATTAATGATATAAACAGAAAACTAGATAGTGATAGTGACATGTATATTATTTTTTCAACCCTTTCAAGTAAAAGTTTAAGCTGAGGTTAAAAGGGGAAAAACAAAAGGATGATTTCCTGGCCATAGGACTGAGACAAAATGGAAAAGAGGTTCTATCAGCTTGCTTGTGCAGGAAAAACATGAGGGAAGGTTTTGAAATCCCAGCAGCTGTGCTGTCACAGCTGTGCTCACCTGTGCAGAACTATGAGACAAGCACACACTGGAACCCGGGCTAGGGCTGAGCTACAGAGATCTGATCTTATCTCTGCCACTGACCACCCGTGTAACCACAGAAATCCCTTCAGCCCAACATGCCTCAGAAATAAAGACATGATACTCCTCCCAGTGCACAATTTGCAAAGGCCTGCTGGCTGTGGGGCAGACCATGACCTTATGACACTGAATTCTTTCACATGGGCCACAGGAGCCTCATCAAACAGGACCAGCCTCCTCTAAGCCGGGGACAGAATCTTTGCATCTTATTCTCTATTGCTGGCACTATCAGTCTTTGCTCACTTGTCATTTTATGTGTTTCCATTGTGAAGAGGAATCCAACTCCACATAGATTCAAAACACTTTGCATACAGACACACAGTCAGATGCCAAGCAACCAAAGCCAGAGAAAAACCAAGTTCTGCCTCATGCTGTGGGTTGGGAACTGATACAGACTCTTGCCCTCCACAGATTTCTGCTTGAGCAGAGCCCAAGATGCAGAACTGGGACATGGAGCTGGCAGCTGCCACCACCAACCCTAAGAGAGCAGCTTGAGAACAGCCCAAGCTGAGAGCAGTTTTCCCTGCTTTCTGCTCCTTTTGCTTTTTAAGAGCTAGTGAAGCAAACACATTGCTCTGAACTGGGGCTGTGGAGTAGCCAGGCTCTAAGTCAAGGGACACAAAGCAAGTTGCTACTGCCATGCTGTAGAAGGAAGAAGCAAAGGAGAAACCATGAGGCTGCCCGGAGGGCTGAGCTGTGCTGACTCTGGGACCCCCAAACTAATTTACCACTGTGGCCTTCGGTGGGTCTCCGAGTTGCTGCATTTGCCTGCAGAAGTTTGAGCACATGTGGTAGGTCTGAGTAGCTCTGACTCCATCATGATGGGCAAGCTCCAGCCATCTGTGCAGCAACTGTCCAACTCAGCTAAAGCTGCTCCAGACCCTCTGGACCTGCACTGTGTGCTGGTGCTCACATTTGCAGTGCTCAGCTAATTACCCTGGCTGACTGGCTCATCACTCAAAACTGCTGTTTCACACCCTTCTTCGCAGCAAAATCCCAGACAAAGAGCCTCAGTCCTCAAACTCGGCCTGGAAAACAGTCGTGTGGGGAACAAGACTAGATATATTCGGGGAAAACTAGATTTTCAGTAGTCCTGTCTCTGTGACATTGAGAACAGCCTGACAGGGAAAGGGCGAACGGAGGAAGAGCTTTACCTGGAGACTGGCTCCCTCTGCAGCCGGATCGTCAGCATCCCGAACGTGGCGTCTTTTTAGACTTTTTTTTCACTGCTACTCATAGCCGGAAAACCTTCTAGGAATGAATGGGCGAAGCATGGGAAATCTGTGCTCCCCATCAAGTTATTAGCTCGTCTTATGCTTTACAATATCACAAGGATGATGGATAAACTATCCCAGTGAAAAACCAGGCGGACTTTCAAGTTAAAATCACCGGAAAAAAAAAGTCACATCAGAATCTGACCAGGTGGTACAAAAAGCGACAATTTCTGAGTTTCCTGGAATGACGGAGAGCAGAGCATGGCTCTAACAAACGGACAGTGCAAACCCTATGCAGCGCTTCCAAGTTCTTCAAAACCTTCCCGCTGGGCGCTTCTCCAGAGCGGGAACGGCAGAGCGGAGCGCGGCCAAGCGCGTCTGCCGCAGCTCCCGCAGCTCCCGCAGCTCCCGCAGCTCCGCGGCCCCGCAGCGACACCGCGCGGGACAGTCCCCGCACATCTGCGCTACCCGCGACCGACAAGGTCCACGGGGGAGCCGCCACCGCTGGAAGTGTGGAAATTGCCCCCAGACACATCTCTAACAGGCGTGTTCTCTCTGGCATCGAGAGAGAGCAGGAGGCAGGAGTTAAACCATGGAAATTCTAGAGTTATTATTATATGGGAAATCAGATTAGATTATCTCTGAGGATGCTACAGGACTTAAAGCTGTGAATCAGCTGGCAGGTTAGTAGCTCCTGCATTTCCTTTCACGAGAGTGAAACCCTCGCTGTGTGGCCGACAGACCTGTTTTAGAGTGCTCACTCTACTACACAACACCCCGTACCCGCTGGCCACCCTGCTCAGTCCTCATCCACCTGGCATGAACTGCAGGGTGAGGAGAGGAGTTAACAAATTCCCTCCCTGTGTGGCAGTGCTTACTTCGCCAGGTCAGCAGGAAGGACACTTCTCCCCCTGTCCTTTCTGCCCCCAAAGCCATCACATCCAATAGCCTCGTTTGTGCTGAGCAGAAGCTGCAGCTGCCATGGGATGGGGCCAGTGCAAGCCACTTGTCAAGCCAGTGAACCCAGAGCACCACGGAGCAACACTGTGCTGCTAAATCTGTGCTGCATCAGTGCATGGTGGAGCTCAGAGCTGCAGGCACTGCCAAGGTGGGCTCTGCCTTTACCACAGTTTCTCTGGAAACAGATGAGTAAAGTATTGTCAACTTCAGCCCACCAGAAACCATCTCATGCATCCCAAAAAACATGTGGTAGAATTTTTCAAAAGAAAAATTTCAAGGAAAACCTTACTGCTGCCTTTTGGTGCTTCCAAACCACTGTATCCCAGAATGGAAACCATCCCATTTTACATTTATAACCATATGACTTCTACACATCCCACACAGCATCCCAGGACTGGCTCTTAGGCCAGTGCTAAATATTAAGCCGTGTCATAAAACTGTGGGAATTGTCAGCACTGAGTAGAGTGTGCATTTACGGAGACAAATAACCCCATGCAGGCAGACACAAACAACTCCCTTTCTTTGCTGGGCAGCAGCCAGTTCATTGGTGAGTGCCTCTTCCAAGCTCTAGACTCAGTGTTGAGAGCCTGAAAAACCATCAGCCCAAAGCAATAGTCAGAGTACAGTGTGTCAGTGCAAACAGGACAGATAGAGCACTTAAAAGGAGATGCCACATTTACTTGGCTGTGTGAAGAGTTCAGGGCTCATCTATTCATGAAATAAAGAGCAGGTTTTTCTCTGTTTTCTCCTTCAGGATTTGTGTCTTTGTATTTCAACAGCCACTCATGGCAGCTGGGTGGATGGATAGTTATTATACATAGAAAACTTTAGCTAGCTAAGAGTCAGAAGAAAACCTGAGTAATGGTTCTGAAGGTTCAAAACACTGCCCATGAAGTGAAAAGGCTGCATCATGTCCCCACAAAAGGAAAAAAAAACCTGCCTGGTAGCATAAATTGCTTGTTTGCTGTAGAAAAACAAAATCCAATCTGGTATATTACAAAGCCTAGTTCTGAACACATCACCTCTTTATCTGCTGCCAACTATCAATATTGTAAATTGGCTTTAGCCATCACACCTCTCAACTGTGTTTCATCTGTAGACACACTTATTAAAGCCAGGTGAAAAAAGCCAGGCCCTTTCAGTGCCTCCCACTGGAGTAAAAGTTCATTAGCAAAACTGTGACAACAGCAGTTTGCACAGACCGCCTTTTCCAGGTACAGAGCAAGGCTGGAGGAAGGCTAAGGAACAAGCTGAGTTTTGACACCAAGCTGCAAATTGGCACCAGCACACCCAAAATATCCTGTCCAAGCTTGGCAGCTAAAAACTGCAAATGGACATCAAGAAGATTCCAGTATAGGCTTCCTATGTGCCAACTACTTGCCAGAAGATCCCATTCTCCTACAGTCCACCTTCAAAGGACAGTTGGAAGGAGGCCTGACCATCTGGAGAAATTGTTCATAGTGCTCTATGACATTGAAAAATAAAGCAAACAGCCTGGCAAAATACAAACCTGCTATTGTGCTAATTCCCACTTGTTTTCCCTCTTGTGGAGCTGCATGTGAGCCTCCAAAAAACGTTGGGATAAAGCAGCAGGTTTGGCTCCTCCAGCCAGGCCATCCCTAGCTACAGGTGGCCAGCTGGGAATTCTCAGCCACCTGGCTTCAGGGCTTGCTTTGCTCTGGGGACAATCCCATCTGCTGGCTTTGGTGGCAGCTACCTTGTGCCACAGTGGCCTGGTCTCCAGCACACACAGAACACACAGCTGGGCTGGCAGCACCTTTGTCACCCTCCAGACAGCTCCACCAAGCAACACAAAGCAGACTTTTGCATCACAAACCTAAGCGCATTGTGGTCCAGACTGGAAGGTAGAAGCTTAAACATCTATGTTTGTAAGCAATTTAAATTCTAATGCTGTGAAAAATTGATCTACCACTTTAATGCTTTTGCAGGAGTTCCATGGAATGATGGTATCATCTCAGGTAAGGGTCTTACCATGTGGATGGCAGAATTCAAACCAGCTTGTACTAAAACAAAGCATTCTGTTCACTGAGTTGTAGATTTATGTTCTTCCCTGCTCATAGGGGAGCATAGGATTACATTTCTGTTAACAAGGATCTGAACCTGTCAATATTCTGGAGGGCATCTGTGAAAAAGAATTACACACAGAAGCTGCAGTGACCAAAGTTTTCAGGTTTCTTGCTATTTTCATTTTTTTCTTTCTTCTTTATTATTCCAGCCTCATTCTTTGAAGTTTATCTATCCTCTGTTGCTTGTTAATCTTTTGGAGGCATCTTCCTGTTCTGCAAAAAATTTATTTTCATTCAGAGAGAGCAGCAGACCACCTTCAACAAAGAATGTATACTTACTCTTCTAAACATATCAGTAACTGCTTTACTATCTTAATACAGAGAGAGATTAAAACAAAATCATTAGGTTTGGGCTTCAAATGTGCATCACAGGTCTGCTGTTCTCAAGAGTAGGTTAAATCCAGACATGGACATGAACATCCAAATAATCTCACTTTTGAGTTTGAAGTTTGCTATTTTAATTTCAGTTGTTTTGATTTGAATTTTGATGTGCTTCAGAATAAAATGAACTGCTGGCTGAAAAATATTCTGAGCCAAACCAGAAGACTAAACAATCCCTGAATAAATTTCATTAGTAAATCCTAAGCGTATTTTCAGGAACTGTTCCACTGGTTGTAGCCATGCCCTTCAGTGTACTACAAGTAAGAATGATCACGAGGATTTTTCCCTCATAAGAATGTGCTACAAAATAGAGAAAAGATTCAGCAAGTATGACTTCAGACTGAGACCCAAGATGCAAATTTAAATTTCCAAATCAGTTCCCTGCCAGGACCTACTAAATCAAAATAGAGCTAACAGAGTGGAGCTGTGGTTAATGGAAAAGACACTCAGCACTTGAATGAAAAATGAAGAAAAGGCTTCAAAGGAAAAAGGAGGGAACAGTAGGACATCAATCTCTTGCCTTTCCCCAGGGCTTCTTTGCATGTCCCGATTTTATTGACACTATCACCTCCTTCTGTATTCTTGAAGCTCAGCTGTGGTGTGAGGCAGGCTCTGCAGCAATGCCAATCCAGTGAACTAAACTAAGCACTTCTTGCAGGATTGGCCTGGGGCCACTGATTTCAGTGGAAGCTGCTGGATGCCCAGCATGACTGACAGTTAGGCTCTTTGTGAATCAAAAATCAGAATAATCTTGTTCCATCTGGCATTTTTCGTGATCCCTGCTGTGCCAAATATTGCAGTCACAACACCTCGATTTTTAAAAATCACCACTCAGCCAAAGGCGTAAAATGTAACAAGCACTTGAACAAGTGAAATAGTGGCAGCAACAAAATTCTTGCATATTGCCATTATAGTAATGGCACTTAGTAAGTGGTTGGAAACTCCTTAAACAAACCTACTTTGTCAGGGAGGGAATGCTTCAACTGCTCTTTGAGGTGCTTCATTCTTAACCCCCAAATCACTGGTAACTAGAAAATGTAGAAGGGTGTCAAGCTGATAAAATCTTTTCTAGGTCTTTTCTAGGTCTGACAGTAAGGATTTACTGCAGGCCAAAAAATTAATCTCTGAAGATGATCTAAAGGAAGTAGAAAATAGGAGAGGTAGGTAGGGTGGCAGAGAACACAGCCTGATAGGTGGAAAAACCAAAGAGAGTGATAGAAAACACATAAGACAAGAGCAAAGAAGCTGACTTGAAGGAAGTGGCATTTTAGACTAGAAATGTAAGAATTGCTGGACTTTACAGCAGGGTACAGCCCAGTATCCTGTCTCAGCAGAGCTGAATGACTGATGGAAGAGTAAGAAAACAGAAGTGTATACACTTTTTCCCTGACAAACTCTTTCTGTTTTAAGATATACAGGGTAATAACCTCAGAACCAGAGATGGTAACAAGTGCATTTTGCAGCTTTTGGTAGAGTTTGCTTCTGTGA
Organism: Promerops cafer; assembly: GCA_013398275.1. NCBI lineage: Eukaryota > Metazoa > Chordata > Aves > Passeriformes > Nectariniidae > Promerops > Promerops cafer. The sequence goes on along the minus strand of VZSE01015422.1, from coordinate 211,949 downwards.
ATGGGTCTAGTCTGAATCCAGGTAAACTTTTGGCATTGACAACACCCTCTAGCAGGAATGCTCACAAGTGTACCTATACTGCTTTTGAAAAAGTGTGTCTTAATTTCTTTCAGATTTGACATGTATTTCTTGAAATATTAGAAATTGTACATTATGTTTTTCTAATCACATTCTCTACTCCATTCATGATTTTTATACTATTTTATCTCATGCCCATTCAGAAGTTTTTTTCCTAAGGTAAAAATTTCATGTAATGGTCAACACAGAAAGGGGGCCGTATCTTTTACTGCTCTATCTGCCTGTATCTTTTCTAGCTCTACAGTCTTTCTCTGGAGGTGTAATCATGTCAATAACACAGCAGCAGAGGTAAAGAAACCTCAGTTTTCCCTCACACTCCTTTGAATGCTTCTGAAAAGTAACTCTTTGAAACGAAATAGTAGAAGATTCAGTAAACCACCACATTTTTATGTTTCTGGAAGTGTTTTCAAAAGCACAATGACCTCCTCCCCATCCCACATACAAAGTGAAGGCCTAGGATAAGCATCGGGTATGTACAAAAGAATGTACAAACAAAAGCATGGATGTCAACCCAGAAATGGTCTTATTATGGGCTGCCTTATGGCATATGAACACTGTGCGATGCAGGGAACACTGTGGAGTGCACATTGCACAAACCCTTCTCTCTCAGAGGTGTGATGTTAGAGTTTTTATTAGCTCTGAATTACCTGGGGCAAACAACAATCCCTATCAAGATTGTTGTGTGGCTTAAAAAAGAGCAAATTGGAGGTATTTCCAAGCTGCAAGGAAAATACTGAAAATGCAGAAATAGACAAAAGTGGGAAGAGTCTGGAAAAAAGAAAATGCTCTCCAGATGGAGGACAGGGGAATGCCAAAAGTCTTGAAGACGTTTTATTTTAATCCCAATTCTCTAAACATTGGATGTTGTTTATAACACAAAATTGCTTGTATTGTTTGTATGTTACTGCTTGATTTCTAAAGCGATGAAACAAGCTGTGGAAGCCACAGCAGGGTTCCCTTTTAAACATTAAATCAATGCACTACATCTGTTGAAATCCTGGAGAGCCCAAGGCAGCAGTGCCAAATTCCAGAGTCTGTCCTCAGCAGGAGCTGTGTGGTAAACGTCTGCACTTGGGTTCCAAGTTTGGCCTGTTAGCTGTCATCCTCTGAAAACCCTTTGGAGGCCCTTCAGTCAAAGTGCTGGAACTGGGAGTTCTTCCCTCCCACCTCCAGCAACTTTTCTGATACAGCTGAGGCTGTGAAGAACCCTGAACCATGCAGGGGAGGACAGTGAGGGGGGCTGGACTGAGCCCCATGGTTACTTCATGGCTTGATAAAGGAACTGTCAAAGATGTTGTTTGAATGTTTTTCCAGAGAAAAGTTTTCACCTTTTTCTCTGTGCTGAAAGATGTGAAGTTCTCTGAGCTGAACAAAATGTACCAACACAGCAGACTTCAATGGAGTCAGGAAGCCATGAAAAGCTCCCAACACCCACATACAGATATGCCTAATGTTCAAAAATTGAAAAAAAACCCACCAAAAATGAAGAATTTACTGTACTGAACTCTCGAAATGCCTGAAGTCTGTCTGTCCTCCCACTGTTTATGCACACAGGAATCAATCAAGCTGGGAACAGAAGCATAAAATACCATGGAAGCTCTGCAGAATGCTGTGTCCAGTCCTGTGTGATTCTGAGGCTGCTCCCACCACTGCCCACTCAGACCTGTCAGCAGCACACTTCAGCCTCTTCATTCCATGTGTCTGCTTAGGTGAAATTAAATCCTCAGGTTTGGGCTTCTTGCTAAAGCACCCTGTCCCTTCTGCAAACTGTCTGGGTGAGCACACAGAGAAGGGTTAAAAGGACATTCCTGGTTCCTAACCCTGACATGCTTCAGGTTTTCAGTGGGCAGCATCCTCTGATGTGCTGAAGCCTGCGTATCTCCTTCAGTGGCTTTGTTTCCAGAAGGGAAATTATTCCTGCTTGTCAAGTGTGGGCGTTGAAAGAATCTATAGCCAGTCATTGTTGTGTTCTGGGAATTAATGGGAAAACCACGTCAGAAGGAGTGCTTAATGACTGTGCTGCAGTGCAGTTTTTCTCTGAGGTGGTGGTGATAGTGGCATGAAGCAATGAACACGACATGCACACTCCTGCACTCTGAGCCCTCACTTCAAAATGACTGTATGGATTGTCAGGCATCTCACATGGCATTGTGTTCTCTTACTTGGATGTGAAATCCTAAATCTGACCTGAAATGTCAAACAGGATACACCATTCTTTTTTCACAGCAATTGCCTGCTGATCTGGATGCTCACTTTCCTGGTTTGCCAGGCACCTGGCAGTGGACTCTGCAGACTCACACCTGCAGGGATACAGCACAAACAGACTGCTCAGGTGCATCTGTCTTGGGCTTTTGGCTCCTCTGCATAGCTCTGCACAGCTGGCCTGCTCACAAGCCTTGAGAATGCAGAGGTGTCTTACCCAGGGCTCCCAAAAGCTGTACAGCCAGCATGCCTGAGGTATTACAGAGAAGAATTTGGCTCATAGTTAAATCTAACTTAATATTAGGTGTTGGGACATGGTTGTACCACCCAGGAGTTTTACTGGTTGAGTCCAAGTGTTACAGACAGTAGATTTCATCTCAAGAAGCAGTGAAATTGAAAATCACTTGGGTTGTGATGGGTAATTAACTAAATTCAGGCTGTTGCAGATTTCTTCCACACTAGAAATATATTATGGTTTTCTTAAGAAAGTATGAATCTTTGGAAAAGCATACCAGCATTTATGACTTTACCTCGTAACAAATGATAAATTAAAAATAGGTGACATTTTCTAATAGAGATGCTGTAGTTAAAAAAAAGACATTGGACTCTGATGATCTATTTAAATCTCCTAGCAGTGGTGGTCCTACTCTCTTCCCTAACCTGCCCTATCCAGGTGTCCTGGAACAGCTGCCTCACAGACATCCCTAGCTATGACATCCTGCTGTGGATGTCAGCAAATAGAGAGAGCAGCAAACAGGAACCCCCAGCTCCAGCTCTGATGAGGTACAATGTCAGAACAAACACATAGGAAGTACACTTTCCTTTAGGATAATTAGTTCTTTTATGACAAATTTAACTTTTTTTTTTTTTTTAAGGAAGGAGATGTTATTTTTACCCAAGTTTAATTTAGCAATGCTCAATTTCTACTTAAAAAGCCCCCAACAAACAAAACAGAAAAGGAGTATTATATAAATATACAGCAGTAACAGCCAAAATGAAATTGTATCTGCCTTAAGGTACAGCCTGAGCTATTCCCTCCCATAGGAATTATGAGCCAGCCTTCAAGGAGTGTGTTTATTAGACTTTTCTCTGGTGACACCAAACCTAAACAACTTGCACTCAGTTTTGTCACCTTTGTGCCTTGAATACCAAGAAAAGGGTGGGTGGCATTTTTGGCAGAGAAGATTGGTAAACCTGTCATGCAAATATTTTGACTGCTTAGTCACTGCAGCTCCTATTCTAGTGAAGTGTCTAGAAATTGATATCCATATCTTGGTGGGTGGAGAGAGGAAGGAGTTGGAAACAGAAAAAGATTTGATTGGTTACCAGGAATAGGAATTAATAATGTTTATATAGTGCCTTCATATGAGAAGTACATGAGCCTAAATAACATTAAATCATTGAAACTCTTTAAGTGGGGCAGATGATGGAATAAGAGCAGGGACTTTTGTTGTCTGTGTGTCTGACTATTAAGCTGGTTTTGCTTGTGTCTGACTGCTTGTGAGATAGTAATGAAAAACCACCCAACAGAGTAACCAACAAAAGCAGTGAATAAGAACTGTTGATAAGGCTGTAGGCACTAGTGTGGGAGTTCTGCCGCATGTCCAAAGCTGTTTCAGGTCAAAGATACTGTAAAATTTGCAGGAAATAAACACTTGTGCACAAGGGGATTAAATTCTGACCTCACACTAATGTCAGTTACTAAAAACTCCATCAGCCTTGAAGTGCATCACTGTAAATCTCACTGGAATCTCACTACAGAAATTACCTTCACTGCAGTATGAGCCACAGAGGAACAAAGCCAGGACAGCACCAGCAGTCCCCAGAGTTACTTCAGACACCTGCAAAACATCAGCAATACCTAGAGCCAAAATTTACAGATCCTCCAGCAGAGACTGCTTTGAGCAATGAACAGTGTGCACTTGTGGAGAAATATTGTTGCACAAACTTCAGTTCTACTGGACTGCAAAATTAGTAGGTGCAGAAAATACGACAGGCTTGTGAGCCGCGGTTTTTATTGAGGCATTTCCTGCAGCAGCTCCCCATTGTACTTGGTTCAAACTGCCTCAGACACAAAAAGTCAGAGGATGGAAAATTGGCAGAAGCTCTATAAACAAAGGATAATGATCAGCAGGGAAGTGTTAGAGGAGGTGAGTCTAATGCAGCACAGCAGGGACTGCTAGCGCCTGTCTCAGTTAGAAAATCTGAACAAAATTAACAGAAGTACAAAGCAGGGAAAGGGCCAATTAAAGGAAGGGACACTCCCCGGCCACGTGGAGTACTACATCTAAATAGTTACCACAAAATCTGCTCAGTTCTGTGTTTCTCCACAACAACATGTGGAACATAATTTTTTTTTGTGACAGGGAGTCCACTGTCAAGTGTTACACACTGCCACAAAATAAGATGGATTTGGAAGCCGATGAAAGTCTGTGTGCACAAAGGAAATTATCTACGCCATAGATAATGACTGTGAGAGAAAAACTCCACTATCTGGGAGAGCTACCAGAATATAAATCTTTAACTGCAGACAGAAAGTCACTTGATACATTTTTGCAGATATCAATTCCTGTCCTTTTCCAAGTTACGATCCTAAATAGAGTTTCTAAGAAAGTTGTGTTTGATTTGAAGGAGTAGGAAGTGGTAGGAAACCTCACCTGTTCTGTAACAAAATAAAGATTTTTCTGATGCTTCTCCATTTAACAGTTCCAAGAAACATCCTGTCATCACTTTGCTATACCCAGCTTTTACACAGAGATACTGTATGAGGGAGAAATCTTCAAAACTCTTTTGACTCTTATTATATAGGACTCTCTAGGGACATGAAGCTTGGAGCTACACAAAATTGTTGTCCGTATGCTAGAGGTCAGAGAGGCTAAGAAGAATGAGTAAGGGATCTGATTAGGAGAGTAAAATCACTTCCTTTAACCATCATGAGCTCTAAGAAGCACAGAGTTCACTTTCAACACAGAGAAAACACTTACAGATGCTGGACAGAAAACCATAAAAATTGTTTCCTGTCAAAACATTTGACCAAATCTTTAAATGCACAAATTTCAAGAGCCCACTTTGATTTATAGGTGACACAGTGTTAAGTAAGGATCAGCTTGCTGTCAAAGCAGTCTGCAACGGAGCTGACCATCCTCAGAGCAAAACACAAGGAAAACTAAAAGAGAAATGGATTTGCTTCACTTCTCTACTTTCATGAGTAAATTCTCTCTTGCAATCATATTTACCACCCTTAATTTCTTTTCCTGTTTATACATTCTATTTCATTTCACTTCATTACCAGTAAAACTTATGCAAATCTCCCTTCTACCAGTGTGTGTCTGATGGAACCTGCAGCTGATTTGCTGCATGCATCCTGGTTCTGGGATCTGGCAGAGCTGGGCTTCTGTGCCCTAATGACTGTCCTCACCTTCCCTTGTCACCTGCAGCCAGTTACCCATCTTTGCAAAGTCTCAGAATAAACTTCTTTGGTGAAGAGGTAAGATTTTGGATCAAAATGTGCAGACTGTGCTCTTTTAGTTAACCCTTGTGGTCACAGCTGTTATGCCAGAAGATGATGTGGTTCATGCTCAAGGTTTATTTTCAATAATGTGAAGATACACTGAAGACAAAACATAGCTTTCAACTTCCATAGCTTTCTCCAGGCTGGGTTACAGGGGAAAACTCTACCATGGCAGAGAGCTTCCTGAGCCAACATGAACCATTTTGGGGTCCTGTGATGAGACTGAGTTTGAAACTCTCCCAGCACAAGCAGGGGTCGTTCTTGTCAAGTCACCTGTTCTCTTGGCTATCGGCTGATTCTCTGCCTTTCTCAGCCTTGAAAAATAAATCAAGGAACCAGCATTCTGAAGTCTGGGGACTCTGCTAGGAAAACCTGTTCCTGTCACATCAGGAAACTACTTTTCCTGTTGCTTTTGTCCAGCCTGTGAGCGCTGTAAAGGCTCAGACTGATACAGACCAACACCTGCGCTGGCGGGGTAGTGCGGGCACAGTGCACCCTTGGGTACATCGCAGGGCATGGATGTGCAGGAGCTTTTCCTGCCGGTTTGAAGGGCATTGCCCGGTTTTGACCCTCGGGTGGCAGCGGAGGAGGCAAAACCAGAACCCAGCGGCGCCCGCAGTGCCCGGCAGGGGCCGACAGAGACCGCGCCGCCCGGGCCGCTCCGGCTGCGGGATCGCGACGCTCCGGTCGCGACTGGCGGGCACTGACAGCTTAACCCGGGCATCACAGCCTGCAGCAGTGCTGGCACCCACGAGGACACGCAGCACCAGGGTCATAGGATAGTCTGGGTCCGAAGGGACATCATCCAGATCCTGTCCCTCTGCCAAGGACAGGGACAGCTTCCGCTAGACCAGGCAGCTCAGAGCCCCATCCAGATTGGCCTTGAATACTTTCAGGGATGGGGCAGCCACAGCTTCTCTGGGCAACCTGTTCTAGTGCCTCACCACCCTCACAGTAAAGAATTTCTTCCCAAAATTTAATCTGACCCTACAGACTTCTGAGGACAGCAGTGACCATGAGGAATTACGTGTGTACAGAGTTAGTGACTCTACAGGAGCCAGGCAAGGGGCTGCAGGCAGGAGAGACAAAACTCTGCCAAGGAATCTGAAATCAGAGGTGCAGTGATCCAGCCATCAGCAGTATTAAAAGGACAGTGACCGAGTTAAAGCTTCGTGGGGCACCACTCCTGGGAAGACAGTTCCCACGCACATCTGTATGGAAGATATTTCACCAAATTGGCAAAAATTCCTCTGAGCAGAAGGTCAGAGGAACTTGTTGGCTGATGGTGGTAGAAGGGGCTGGAGAACAACAGCAACCAGAGCTGCTGCCTCCTGCCCTGGGAGGGAGACATGCCAGTGCCACCCACACTGATGTGGTGCTGGGAGCCCGCCCTATGCCTGGCTGGGACACAACTGGAAAATTAGTGGGAGTGAGGGACACTGGAGTCGTCCCAGTGTAGTTTGTAATATACAATTACAAGCATTTCATATACTTTGAAACACAAACCTCAGAACTGATGTATTAATTCCACAGTGACAGGAGGATTGTGGATCCAACCACCCCCAGACTCGCAGTGACCACACCAGGCTTTGGAGTAGGCTTGGTGAGAGGTCAATACCCTCTGGGAGCCATGGAGTGACACCATTCTCTCCCCTTGTTCTGACACCTGATATGGAACAAATTGTGACTGTTTTTAACTCACACTAAGCCAACGTGAAAAAACATCTGTAAGAAAACAGGAGCTGCAATGGTAGGTTGAAGAAAGAGCTAAACACTACAGAGCAGAGCAAGGTGGGATGAAGGTGCCAGGTCAAACAGAGTGGAAGGGAAGATGGGGGAAATCTTCCCCCAATACCTGTTAGGAAGGAGATCCTATTACTGTGGGCCTAAATCTTAGCCAGTGCAAGCAGCTGTTCAAATTAAAAGGAGCTCTAATGATGGAAGAGACCTGCAGAAAAATTGCTTTGACACAAAACAGTGTTAGCAGAGGTACTGATGGAAAGTGAAATAAGGAAATCAGCTTTCCAGGAGGAATGACTGATGAGTTACGTTGCCACGTTTTGTCACTGCAAATATACTTGGGCAAAACTAACTGGAAAGATCAAATAACTCATGCAAAAATAGTTAAACAACAGTGCATACACACCGCTCAGCAGAAGATCATAGTCCAAATCCCCAAGCAGCAATATCCCCTTCTCTCCCACTTTTTCTTTTTCTCTGTGGACCCTTCACTTTTCTCTTACAATTATCAGAGAATAATCTTACGATTATCTCTTACAAAATCTCAGAGACAGCGTCACACTATGCTGAGCAGACTGTTCATTCCTTGGATGGCCATCTCTTTCACACACAAAACTCTCCTGGGCTCTGCCACGTTTCTTTTGAGAGAGCCAAACCTGACCTCAGCCTTCCTGCTGGAGCATGAAACAACTTCAGAGCACAGCACAGTGCTGAGCACAGGCAGGTAAGGGCAGCAGAGGTTGTTCCTGAGAACAGAAGGACAAGGCTGCACAGAAAACAGCTCTGTGCCCCACTGTTGCTCCCTGCTGATGTATCCCTAGAGAGGATTCCACCAGCTTAAGGAAATTAAAGGAGATTCAGAATCACAGTGCTCTAAGACTGGCCACAGTTCTGCAGGCTTGCACTATACAGAATAAATGAGATCTTGCTAAGTGCTGAGGATCAGCAAAGTCTTAGCTCAGAGCTACCACTGCCTGAATCTCTTCAGCATTCTCCAAGCCACTGGGAAATGAGCGTTCACCAGCCCAAACACAGGACTGCAGGATCTGCTCTTTCACAGGATAATGCTGCAATCATGGGCAGGATCTCTCAAAGAATTCACCCTTCAAATCAGTGGGGATCTTCTGTCTCAAGGAGTGGAACATTGGTGAAGAGGAAATGACTGAGGAGGTTCCTGCGTTTGAGACTTGCTTCTTGCCTCCACTGTTTCCTTTGGTCCTATGGAAACAGTCACTAAATCTGCATCAGTTTCCCAGTTCCTGTAGCCTGTAAATCAGCCAGAACTCCCCTTGACCTCGGTGGGAGGCTTACATGATTAAAGCCAGCAGAAGAGAGACAGCAATGAAAAATCACATACAAGAGCCTTTCTTTTCTTCTCTTTCTGATTTTTTTAAAGAAAAGTATTTCTAGCAATGAGAAATCTTTACTGCTCCTAAGGGCAAACTTTGAAAGTGAAGTAACTGTTACGCGCGTATATCCTATTATTTGTTAACAGGTTTCACACAGGTAACTTGCTCAAATCACTTTGAAAACATTTTCTTTAATATGGGAACACAGGAGATGGATTAAAAGCATGCAGGTCTCCTGCTGAATGCCAGAGGCTCTGGAACACTGAACTCAGCACTTTGTAAAATTATCTCCCTTCAAACAAACTTTCTACTGTACTAATTGAAAAGGAGAAGGGAGGTGGAAGCCAAATAATGCTAGAGAGAATTCAAGTCAATTTTCTGCCTACACAGACTGACAGGACCCCAGCCCTGGCTGTGACCTTTCCAGAGCTCTGCTTACCTGAAGGCCTCCAACACCCCATTTGGAAACAATAATTAGCCCTATTAGCAAATAAAGAAAACTATATCAAATAGAAAACTTAAGAATTGAGCAAACCCTGCACTCAGGTTTCATTTCAATCCTTGGATTAAAAGTTTTCTTCCAAATCCACTCTCGTTAAAGAGGGTGGGAGCTTTGTGGATACCCAGATATTTCTACCACACCAACCAGCTTCTCCACTTCCCAGGATTTAGTCTGCTGTACTTTAAGACCCTCACTGTCAAAGATCATGCTGATCTAGAATTTCAGCTTCCATGCAGCTTCCAGCCAAAAGGCTCCGTATCACTGACTCGGGCTGCAGGATGAGTAAGCAGGTGTTCTAATCAGGGAAAGATGAGACTGGAACCTGTCCTGGGCTATGAAGATTGGAGGATTGTACCATATAGCTCTGAGCACCTCCAGCTTTCCTTGAAGCCTGTGTCAGCAACCCAGGATCAAGTCTTCACTTATTCAGAATGTAATTCTCCTGGGATTTTCAATAAAGTCTATTTTTCACTCCTGACACTGCTTCTATGCTACTAATGTCAGAGCTTCTGCCAAGTATGTGTGGCTTCTCTCTTTTTATCCTCCTTTTCTTTTCAAAAAACCCAAATCCCACAGTGAAAGCTTCAGTTCAGTTTTCTTTATTTTTTTTTTTTTTAATTGATTGGTTTGCTTTGTTGATTTTGTATAGCACCTTCCCCAGTCCCCAGGAGGAGAGTTTTAGTGGAGCTGGATTATGCACAGCAGTAACTGAACAGCCTGTTCTGAGACTGGATACCCAGAACACAGTGCTCTAAAGCCATAAACAACTTAACAAGCCTGAGGTTGTGCCTCTGAGCAGAACATTGAACACTGACAAGTTCTTTAGGAAAAGCAGGCCTCGAGCTGTGAAGAGTGCTAAAACTCTAAGATGGAGAAAAATCACTTGATTTTCCTGCTCAAAGGTTAAGAAACACTGCCAAACCCAATGACTGATGTTGGCACTAGGAGGATAGAAATGAAACAGAGGAATGAAAAGCTGAAAAGAATAGAGGACTTGTCATAACAATGTGGGATTTAAGTTTTGAGGTCAAGAATTTTTTAGTCTCAGTTTAGACAGTGGCCCTTACTTAAAAACAGCTAGCTGAACAAGTTTTGGAGTGAAAATTGCATTTTCTCATGATAAATGAAATTAAATTTCCTTGCTAAAACAAAGTATATGGGATTCAAAAGTTGCCATGAATTACAACAACAACAACAACAAAAATCTGTAGGCAGTACAGCTTCAAAAAGATGCCTGAACCAAAGCTTAGGCTGGTGTAAGCCATCACAGCTTTAAGAAGTTAATTGACTTTATGCTACTAAAAATCTGATTTATGATGAATATTCCTAGCAGAAGTAACAGGCTCATTTGTTTTCTACATATAAAACACACCCAAATTAACTTTATTTATTATTTTACGTACTCATTAGTGACACATAAGTCTCAAGTCTACACTGGATGTAAAATATATATGGGCCATTACAACAGCAGCCTTTTCAGATGGCACATATTAAATCATTAAAAAATTACTGCTCCTCAGTCATTAATGGCCAGGAAACACCATAAATGTGGCCTTCTGGTGCTATTTTTCCCACTGAAGAGTCAGCTTTTGACAACTGACTTTATAAGCACTGAGGAGAAATGCATGCAAGGCATTCAGAGCAATCAGCTGCCAGCAGAACCTACACCCACTTCAGAAGCCCCATGGGACTCCCTGGGAATTGTTTGTAAAGTAAAGGCTGAGGCTGGAGGCTCTTCACAATAACAAGTGAATTACAATGCAGAGACCACTGCAGCTCAAGGAGCTGGTGATGGATGGAGCATCATTCTTTCCCCAGTGACAAGTGAATGAGGTAGACACAACCTTACTTTTAATAGAAAAGACCCTTGGGCAAAAAGCCCAGCAACATACAGAAAGGCAGGCACAGTGATAATCAGCCTCTTCACTTGTTGCATGTAATACCTGCATGGTTTTGTGAGGATTTGCCATTACAGACACTCAGGCTCTCGATCTGGTCCCCATTTCTGCCAAGATCATTCACTATATTCTACAGTGCTGTGTCAAATCTTGTTCCTATCAGTGTTGCTGTCACTTTCTTTAAAATAAAGCTCTAGAAAGTGCCAGAGCAGACCGATTTTCTTGACATCCCCTGAATTTCTCTTATTTTCCTTGCACTGCATTTGATGTCATTTCTCTCTCACTTTCATTGCAATTTCATACTTTTGCTGTAGCTAGGGTTCAAACTGTCTTATTAAGCTGAAGAAAAAGGATAAAGCAAAATATTTTTTATTATAAATAGCAATGCAAAAAGTTTTAAACAATTCAAGTGTCTCCTACAATGTTCTTGTTCAGACCTGTGCTGGGCCATCCCAAGGGAAACCCGTAATTTCCTGAGATCTCACCTTCTTGGGGCTCTCAGGAAAGCCATGCTTCAAAGAATAACACATCTTATTTTCCCTGCTGCATGCACCCAACTCCAGGGCTTTTCCCATATGACTTTAACTTAGGTTCCTTTCTCACATTGCATATTACCACTCATGTTTTTTCACCAGCTTGAGGTGCCCCTCATTTTTTTTCCTGCCATTCAGATGTGTTTGCTCAAGGGAAAGAAAGGCATCATAGAAATCTTGCTTTCTAAAGAGACTTCTGGCCTCTGGACCGAATTCTGTTGCCACTGTCAGTGTCAGAATGGGGTCAGTGAATATACACTGTCTATATCCAGTTCATACTCTCTTTATGTCCTTTTGCATTTATGTTTTATTGAAATAATTTTTAAAGCATATGTATTTACTCACCTATTAGTTTTATTTATTCATTCAAACTCCTCATAAAGGCTCGATTCACGGGCAGCATGATGATCTACCAAGAATACAAAAGTGTTTAGAAATGGGTCAAAGATACAAATGTCTTGAAGAAATAATACAAAAGTTCAGAAGAAAGACTTTGGGAATGTTTTCTGCAAAGAGTTAGAAGATCCCAACTGGAGAGAATGGGGCTGGAGAATGTAATAACCACACTGTCTTAATTCAATAAGGATTTCATTATAACTGAAAAGTAAATTACACCTCTTACCTATGGATTCATAGCTGCATATTTAAACCTTATCTGAATACAGCTCTGTGCTATAAAAGCTGAAATCAACTATTGATCATAAAAACAGAACAGGTAAAACAGATGCTCAGTACATTTATAGGACAGACTTCAAACAATTTCGTGGTAATACTGGCAATACTGAAAGTTCTGTTCATTCAAGAACTGAGAATTCATTTGTCCTCATTCCAATCTGCCAAAACACCGTACTGCAATAAAACATCGTGCTTGTACCATAACTCACTTCAGGGTGGTTTCTGAGCTTTTAGAAAATATTTCTAAAAATATATTATAGTGAGATATTTCTCTGGAGGAAAGGACATCACTAATCTAAACACGAGGGGTCCTCACATGATATAGAAATAGGGCCCTGTTTGCACACAAAGCTTTTGATTCTGACAGGTTTCCAGGTGAATGTGTTTGTGGGGTGACAGGATGAGCATACACATTTCATAGTCACACACAGGAACACAAGTCACTGACTGTTCTCCAACTCAAATAATATATAATTAAACCCAAACCCTCTCTTTGTACATGCAGGAATTGCCTCACAGAATGCAGTGCACAGAGCCGGCCTGTGAGCACACGCGAGCCGGACACGTTTGCCAAGACCTAATGCCAAGACTGATCTCTTCCTTCATGGCAGTGTTGTTGAGGAACCACATTACTCACACTGGCAGCATGAAAACAGATGTTTGTTCATGCTTAACTGGTGGTTCCAACCCTCAGCAGTCCAGGGCCAGCTCCCAGCGAAGCCTAAAGCCAAAAGTGAAGAGCTTTGTCATTGACCCCAGCAGACAGAGAGCAGCTCCTCTACTCAGCCTCTACAGAAAAAACAACAGGAGAACTTTTCACTAACCATCACCCCCATTAAGGCCAGAAAGCTCCAGTCCCTTCCAAAATGTAAAAGTGACCTGAAAAAGAGTTAATCTGAGTATTTCTATGGGAAACTCTGTATCCTCTGTGCTACTGAGAACCCAGTGCTTCCTTACTCAGAAGACAAGGTGTATTCCAAAGGATATTCACAGGCTGGCATGGGGAGAGTCCACAAGAGTATTTGGAGTAGTTAAAAGCCTTCAAGATAAATCTCAAGAATGTAATGAATGACCTAGTTCATCTCTTTTGACCTTCATTGTCAAAACTAAAGAAAGAAGCACTCAAGAAGTGAGACACTTGAACATGTTCTCAAGGGATTAGAGAACTGTTTAATGTAAAAGCAAAGAAGTTACAAGTGCTAAATAATTAAAATTACCATATTTGCATTGAGTATTTCAGAATTGAAGGATGTTTTGGGTGGGAAAGGACCTTATAGACCATCTAATTCCAACACATCTGCTGTGAGTAGGGACACCTTCCTCTAGACTAAGTTGCTCAAAACTTCATCCAACCTGGCCACAAACAATTCCAGGAATGATGCAGCCACAGCTTCTCTGGGCAACCTGTGCCAGTGCCGGACCACTCTTACAGTGCAGAACCTCTCCCATACATCTAAACCTACTTTCTTTCAGTTTAAAGCCATTACGCCACGTCCTATCACTGCATGGCCTTGTAAAAAGTCCCTCTCCAGCTCTCTTGTAGCCCTTTACGCCTGGAAGGTGCTATAAGATCTCCCTGGAGTCTCCTCCAGGCTGAAGAGCCCCAGCTCTCCCAGCCTGTCTCCACAGCAGAGGTGCTACAGCACTCTAAGCATCATCATCATCCTCCTCTGGACTTGCTCCAACAGGTCCATGTCCTTATGTTGGAGACCCCGGAGCTGGATGCAGTGTTCCAGCTGGGATCTCAGCAGAGCATAGGGGAGGGATCCCCTCCCTCTACCTGCTGGCCAGGCTGCTGTGGATGCAGCCCAAATTGTTTGGCTTTCTGGGCTGCAAGTGCACATGGCTGGCTCGTGGTGAGCTTGTCATCCACCAGCATCCCCAAGTCAGGGCTGTTCTCCTCTCAGGCTTTATTTTTCCTTGGGATTTCCCTGCAGGACCTGGTACTTGGCCCTGCTGAACTTCATGAGGTTTGCCTGAGCCCACCCCTCAAGCTGTCAAGGTCCCTTTGAAAGAAATCTTTTCCCTCCAGCACGTTGACTCCACCACACAACTTGGTGTTGTGGGGAAACCTGCTGAGAGTGCACTCAGTCCCACTGCCCATGTTGCCAAGAAAGACATGACATGATATGTGTCCCAATACTGGCCCCTGGGGAAGGCCACAAGGGTGTTGTGTGGGACAGAGTCAGATGCTCTGCACNTCATCCACCAGCATCCCCAAGTCAGGGCTGTTCTCCTCTCAGGCTTTATTTTTCCTTGGGATTTCCCTGCAGGACCTGGTACTTGGCCCTGCTGAACTTCATGAGGTTTGCCTGAGCCCACCCCTCAAGCTGTCAAGGTCCCTTTGAAAGAAATCTTTTCCCTCCAGCACGTTGACTCCACCACACAACTTGGTGTTGTGGGGAAACCTGCTGAGAGTGCACTCAGTCCCACTGCCCATGTTGCCAAGAAAGACATGACATGATATGTGTCCCAATACTGGCCCCTGGGGAAGGCCACAAGGGTGTTGTGTGGGACAGAGTCAGATGCTCTGCACAAGCCCAGGTAGATGATGTCAGTCACTCTTCTGGCATGATTTGCCCTTAGTGGCAAAGTATGTAATTTATACTTCCCTGTTTTCCGCCAGTGGCAATTTCACTGGATTAGCCATAGCTTCCCAAATCTGACGGATAATGGATTAACAGCTTCATCTGCCAGTTCCCTTGGGACCTGTGTCTGCATCTCACCAGGTCCTGTGGACTTGTCCACCTCCAAGTTCCTTAGATGGTTTTGAACCTGGTCTCCTGCAGTGGGAGGTTCTACATTATCTCAGTCCCTTTGCCTTCTGCAACTCAGGGTGTGTGGCTGGAACCCTTGTTGGTGAAAACCAAGGCAAAAGTGTCATTGGATACCTCAGCCTTCTCCATGTCCCAGGAAACCAGGTGTCCTTTTCCTTATGAAGACAACCCATATTTCCCCAGTTTTCCTTTATCACCAATGTACCTATAGAAGCTCTCCTGTTGTCCTTGATGTCCCTGGTCATCTTTAATTCTATCAGGGCTTTGGCTTCCCTAACCTGGTCACTGGATGCTTGGACAGTCTCTCTGCATTCCTCACAGACAACCTGTCCTTGTCTCTGCCCTCTGTAGGCTTCCTTTTGGCATTTGAGTTTGTCCAGGAGTTCCTTGTTCATCCAAGCAGGTGTCCGGGTATTTTTGCCTGACTTTTAATTTGTTGGGATGCATCACACCTGAGCTTTGAGGAGGCAATCCTTAAATATTTACCAGCCTTTTTGGGCCCATCTTGCCTTCAGGGCATTATCCCATGGGACTTTACCAAGAAGATCCCTGAAGAGGCCAAATTATACTCTCCTGAAGTCCAGGATTTTGCTGCACACCCTCCTTTCTGCCTTCCACCATTTCATGATGTCTACAGCCAAGGCTGCAGTATTCAAACCAAGACCAATCTATTAGAGTAATAGTAAACTATATTCAAAGACACTTATTACCTTTTGGAAAATGAAGATTATAGTCATCATTTGAGTCTGATCTTTCTTATATTTTCCTCCAAAGCTTACTGGTGCAGCTCTGCTGACTTAGGTTCAAAGCTTTGCGTACCTCTTATGCACATGAGAAGAAATAAAGTTTTCTGCTCCATTCAACTATTTCTGTCCTCTTCATTTATATCAAAAGAAAATCTGAACCAGAAAGTGTGAAGGGAGGATTCTTTTCTGTCCTAGAAGTATATATAACAAAGAAACAAACCCAAATTGCTAATGATTCTGTTCAAAGATGAGAAACTGGAAATCTGTATTCTTAGCACTGATCTCTGCTGTGCCCCCACCCTGCTTCATGACATTGGCGGAGCCTTCAAGGCAGGGATAGTCTCCTCCCATGCATTTACATCACATCTAGCACATCAAGACTGCCAGGCTGCACTTCAATATAAATATACATCTTGACAATTTTCTTTAATGGCAGTCTATAGATGTACCTGCCCTTTGAAAGCACTGAAGAGGGATTTACCCATGCATCCCCCATTGATCTCACTGGAGATAATTTCCTTCTGACATACCTGTTTGTACTCTGGGTGTGTGCACATGAAAAAAGAAGATGTTGGATGAAGCAGTCAAAGCAATGTAACCCAGTATTGGCTGCCATTATGCAAACAGGCCACACCACAGTCTTCCCAAATGGGTCTCACAAGGGTGGAGGTATCACTGGCCATGTGAAGCAAGGACTGACTCCAGATTTCCAGATATGTCACCAGTAGTAGTTGCACAGGTGGCATTCAGAAGTAGGACAGCACCCATCAGCTGCTAGGAACTGAAGGAAACGGGTCAAGAGGTCACCGAGCTTATTGCTTACAGAAGCTCTTCAGCAGTTCATTACACTTCTTACAAGTCATCTTTAACAAAAGTGCCAGTTCCTTCATTGTCTTCAACAGAACATCTGAAAGTAAAAAGCACTCTCCTGTCTAAAGCTGCCCAGATACAAGCTGAATAACTTTCTTCCAAGTCAAAGTCTAAGACTACAAACTGTTTTGACTGGAGTCTGCATACTGCTGCTAACACAGGGGTAGTTTTTCAAGTGTTCCATTCTGTGCATGCTAACTAGGGATGATTTGGTTATTCACAGCATGATTTGGTTATTCAGCTTTATATCATCAGGAAAAACTGGGTACAAAAAAGAAAAGCACCCGTGAGAGAGTGACCTGTAAGTTCAAGTAGCCCCTTCCCTGTTCATCAATCTGTAAAGGTCAGCAACTATTGCAGAAGATTGTAACATTCCCAGTCATATTCTGTCCTGGGATTTCATCCATGTTTGTTGGGGCAAAATGTTAGAAAGCAACAAGTAAAAGGGACCAAGACCTAAACCTCACAAAATGAGATTAACAGGAACATAGGAAGAGGAGCTGGGAAAGCAGCACTGCTGTTCAGCATCACAACAAAGAGCAGCTTCTCCAGACAGTGATGGCTCAAAAGATTACCAGTTCCAGCCTGCCTTTGCTCATCCACCTAGGCTGTATTCTTTTGAACTGTAACCTCAGGAAAAATAAGTAAATTGTCCTGAGAGTGATCTAAAAAGTAAAAGCAACTTCACTGTGGAAAAAAAAGAAAAATACCCTGAATGTGAATCCGTACACTTTCTCCATTTAAATGCATTTGAAAGAAATTAATTGTGTGTCTCAAATAGAGTGTTCTAAGACTTCCTCCTCATTCCTGCTATATGAATTATGGAAGCAGAAAATTCATTTGTATTTATTTGGTTTAGTTTCAAAGAATTAAAGATAAGGTCTTGTATGATTTTGTTTATTAAAAATATCAGGGCTGCAATTTCATTCTGATAGTCCAGCTCAAATTAAAAAAAAAAACAAAACAAAAAAATCCAGAGACAGATACCTCACCATCCAACCCCCTAATAGGAATGCTGTTCTTATCACAAAAGGCTTGGTAATTTATTTGCACACCTCAATGAAAGGGGAAGAATAGAAAGAACTTCACTTGAAATTCCAAAATATATCTGATTTCTCATCACTTGGCCTTGTAATTCCCCTGTAGTTCATAAAAATAAACTAGTCTATACCTGGACTGGAACTTTTCATTACAGCCTAAAATATCAAGCTCATAAATTTCCTTTTGGGGCTTAGGCAGCTCTTAAGAGTATCACAACTTAGAATTTTTGTAATTTATCAAACAAACAACAAAAAAATACAGGCCATGAAGTAAGTTTTGGATAGCATTTTGTTAAGGAAGTTTGTGTTTCCGAAAAAGGGAGTGCTGTCAGCTGTGCATTGATAAGGCAGTACAGAAACAGCCTCTGCATTACAGGAGACCACAGTTACTACATTTTGAATTTTAATTATGTGATATGCTTGTTGCAAAAGTTTTAGAAGACCTCATGCATCACTGCTCTGTGGGGAAGGGAGTGGAGAGAGGAGCAGCTCTCCTTCCCTCCAATTTGATATTTCAATTACACTGTTGAGTGCTGCTGGTTTGCAGGCACAGTCGGCTGGAGGAGATTTGCCTCCACCAGGGAGGAGACATTTGAAGGAGCCCGTGTGCCACTTTCTCCCATTGCTTCACCAGAGGGAAATACTGCCTGCTGAGCTTGCACTTTGGTTCTATCACCATCTGTAGCTGTTGAACTAATGCATTCCTCCTCACCTCCCTTTCTCATGGAATAATTGAAAGAGGGAAAGGAGGAGAGGATGCAGTTCAGTGACTAATGGTGCCAGAGTGAAGGAACCTGATTTGCTTCGTGACGCTGATGCTGCCTTGCTGTACAACCTTAGACAAGGCACTCGATTCCTTTATGCCAAAGCATTCTTATATTTAAAATTAGATAAGAGCACCACCTTCCTCTGCAGGATACTTCAAAATCCTGGGAGGAAAAGCAAAAGGTTGCGTGCAGTCAGTTGCCTTTTGGGATTCAGCACAGCAGGGCCCAAACTTTCCTTCAGATAGAGCACTTCAAACTTTTGAAGCTTTGCCAGCAGTTTCCTGAGTTTGCAGACAGACTAACCCAAATTCCTGAGGGTTAAACTTAAGATGCAGCAACATGAATTTTGAATGTCATCTTTTTAACCACGGATCATATACACACATACATCTAATAGGTACATCCCACCAAAATCAAGTGTTTGCCTCCTTAATCTTAATTGTACTCTTACTGCTTCCAACCAAACTGCCAACATCTTCATCCTCTCTCTGGCAATGATGCCTTGGGGGCTTCACTGGGGAGGCAGAGCCAGCTTTCCATACACAGAGATGTGGTCAAGGAAAGATGGAACGATGATCTTCCAGTTTCATTCCACAAAGACAGGCCTGGATACCGGATAGATACAGGCAGTCAGACAAGTTGGAGCAGCTTGACCTGTGGGGAGCATAAGATGCATCTTCACATCACAACCTGCTCTTCCTGTACTGTTCTTTGCCAAATGAAAATAGGTACAGACATTCTCATAGGAAACACATGTTAAACAAGATCAAAACTAAATGGAAAAGGCAAGGAACCACCAGTAAAGGAGTTGGACAGTTTCTCACTGAGTGATTAATCCCTTTGCTGCTTCTGATTCTTCAGAAGACAACAAGGAAGGGTCTGTTCTTCCAAATTTCTACCAGCCTGATGAAAACAACAAGGCTTCTCCTACTCTCCTGAAGGGTTTTTTAAAATCTTGACCCTCCCAGAGTCAAAGCTGAATCAATAGTGTCCTGTTTCACATCCCCTTCCTGCTCAACACCCTATTATTCTGGGGTAGTGTGAGCTGTCAGAGGTGTCCCAGAGTCCCGACCACCCCCTTTGTTAAGGTCATTTTGTTCTCTTACAGTACTTACTTACAGGACCCACCTTCCTCTGACCCAGAGTGAATGATGCTTTTAGGCATAACCAATTCACTGAATACAAAACCTGTACACCTTGGGAATACCCTGCCATTAGCAAACACTTTGCACAAAACACAGCGATCCAGCACTCCTGACACATCCCAAGAGCAAAACACTTTGCCCTTGGAACTGGCAGTGCCAGGCTTTGCCGTTGGACGGGAATATGAAGCTTTAAGGTAAGGTGGCTGTGGTCAGGAAGCAAATCCAGCCTGTTACCATCACCCCTACCTTGCATGCCTTTATTGCAACACGCAGTGGCCAGCTCGGTTTGGAATCCTTTAACCTGCAGCAATACAGGAAAGGGACATTGGCAGCAGGAGCATGATCCCTGTGATCTTCAGCTGCAGGAATGCTGGCTGTCGGTGGTCCCTCAGCCCACTTCCTTGCAGGACAGGAGGCTGCACGTCACAAACCACCACCATAATTAGCTGAATTACGCAGCCAGAGCAGGGGCAGGCTTTCTTCCCCAGGATTGGTCCTTCCATAGAAATACAGGAGAAGCTCGCACAGGCACTCTCCACTCCGAGCCTGTTACTTTAGGGGAAAAGAGGACATTAGGCTACATAATTGCTCCCTCGCTGTTTGGTGTGCCCCAGCTCCACTGTTTCTAACAGCAGAATGACACCAGTTAGGCTGCAATGCCTTGACTCCGTTCTGTTCCACTGACTGGAACACAAACCTTATCCAGGCAAAAGCCCTCTCCACATGGCACACCGATTTTATTGGCTCTAAAGCTCCCTTGGAAAGTGCAGATCAGCCTTCAGGTTTGAGAGAGTTTTCCTTCTTTGCCCATTATAGTACTTCTTTAATCAACCTCGTGATGCAATCAGTGAAAATCAGTGCCACAACCCTGCGTTTTATTACTATTTTTCACATCTTCTCATTTTAATCCGCACTCCGAGACCGATCCCGTTCCCATCAAAGTACACAGCAAGCTCCCATTAAAATCTGGCTCAGCTAGTATTTTAATAACACTTAGACATTCCCGTCCTTTGCATATTACATCTGCAAAGTGCTTCATAAACACGAATTTCCTAATTACAGGCGGATGATTTACTAAAACTGGAAATTCCTCACTAGTTCTGGCTTTCCCTTTGAAGCTCCAGGATTCGCTCTTGTCCCTCGGCACTTTGGAAGATCCCCGACGCCGCTCGCTCTATCGTTCGCGTCACAGGCAGAGCACGAAGGAGGACACGGAGGCGACGGCGACCTGCCCCGAAGTGTCCGCGCCGGCGGATCTCTGCGCGGGCTGCGGGGCGTGAGCCGCGGGGCGCCCACGTGGGGACAGAGAATCCCGGGGGACCGCAGGCAGCGGCCGGGGCCGCGGCGGCTCCCAGCGCACCGGGCTGGNAAGCCGGGCGGGCGGGCAGCGCCGCGCCTCCGCCGAGCGCTCCCCATGGAGAAGCTGCCCGGCCAGCGCTGAGCCCGCGGCCCCGGCCGCTCGCCCGCAGCCGCCCCTGATGGAGCCCGAGGAGCGGAAGATCTCGGTGTGGATCTGCCAGGAGGAGAAGCTGATCTCCGGGCTCTCCCGGCGGACCACCTGCTCGGACGTGGTGCGAGTGCTGCTGGAGGACAGCCACCACCGGCGGCAGCGCCCGGCGCCGCCCGAGCCCGCCGGCGGG
>VZSE01015422.1:96529-189352 GCA_013398275.1 Promerops cafer | reverse complement strand
CGGCGGGCGGGGGGCGGCCGGCGGCGGGGGGCTGCTGGGTGGAGCAGGCGCGGGCGCTGCGCAAGGACCTCGCCGACAACGACGAGGACTCGGACACGGGGCTGAGCTCCATGCACAGCCAGGACTCGGACTCGCTGCCCGTCTGCGAGTCCCTCGTGTAGCGCCCGCCCGCCCCGCCGCAGCCACGCTGGGCGCAGGGCGGGCGGGAGGAGCGGGGTGCCGGGGCAGAGGGCGGCGGAGGACTGCGGGCAGGTGTGGGGCAGGCGAGGAAACTCCCGGCGCAGGAGGCAGTCACACGGAGGAAACATTTTAATTTGAGCTCTGGAGTTTGAACTTGTTCTGACTAGTCATCCGCGGGCAGCGTTTAGGCTGGCTCGCCGGTACTTTTATCTAAGGAAGAGAAAACCCACAGCGTGTTTGTGTTTCATTCACGTCTGGGATTGCTCGCTCCTTAAATCCTGCCGCTTGCTTCCCTCCGAAGCTTCTCTTGCCGGGCCTTTTAATCCTCTGGCTGCCCACGATCTCCCCGCTGTAGTCAAAGGCTGCTCCGGGTAAGCTCTTCATGAGCAATGGGCCAGGACGCGCTCCCGAGAGGGGATCGGCATCTCCCGAACAGGTTCTCGGCATTGCAGTCAGATGGGCTCTACTGGCCGTCACCAACACCCGCCTCCTTTACAGGCAAAAAGTCGCGACACCAAAGCTGCCGATCATTTAAACGCTAAGGAGGAAAAGAGGCGTCAGTCTTACTGACACTGGGATCTCCCAGGGCGCCAGCTTTTGGACGATACTGCAGTTCCTTTTGGCAACGAAAAGGGGTGATAAATCACTTCCTTTTTTTCTTTTTCTAAACAACAAACTAAATCAAGATATAGGTTAACATGTATTTGCTCTGTGTAGTGCTTTTCCTTATGCATAGATAAGAGTGCTTTGTTTAAAGGCATACTAAGAAACCTGTTAGTATCTGTAGTCGTTTGCCAGTCATGGAAGGCAATTAGCGCTGCCTGTATGTACACAGCCTTCAACTACATTTTTTCCACTAGGCTAGCTGATCTTTGGCTGAGCTTGGTTGTAGATAAACAAAGTACAGAATCAGCTTGAGCTACCGTTTTTAATAACATAGTTCATATCAGGCCAAGAGATGCAACGATAAAAGCATGACTCAAGCCTACCTGCACTACAGCTTAATCTTTTCAGTTATTCCAATAAAACAAAAAAGCAGCCATCACTTAATGCATTTCACTTAACTGCCAAATCTTCCTCTGCAGCTTAACTCTTGCCCAAAATATATGATCTGCTCTTGTAATAAGAGACATTCAGGATTCTTGTATTGCAGAATAATTGCAGAAATACTTTAAGCAGTGAGAGACCAGAGAATGTTGAGTCAGGTCTGACTGATGGTGTGAACTTTTTAAAACTTCTGAGATTATTATTTATGTAAGATTATTTATAAAAGTTTTCATTTAACAATAAGAAATTATATAAAAAAGGGGTACACCAATAGACCAGTTCTTTATTTTCATTAAAAACCTCGCAGCCGTCTCACCCAAAGACTGTGTTCCGCTCTTGCAGTGTTCTTCTTGGTAAGAATTCTGATGGACATCAGAAAATTAGGTTCAGGAGCTGCTCAGTTTGAAAGCAAGCAGAGAAATACTCTGGATTTGCAGAGGCTGTACAATTTTCTATATGCTACGACTCTAGATAAATGTTATTCTACTGAATGGGTCTCAGTTGTAACAAACTGTGGTTTATTTTAAACACTGATTATATAATTGTTTTTCATATTTTAGTCAACCTTGGAAAATATTTAAGAACCTATTTTTAGAGCTAATAAATCTCTTAATAAGGCTAAACAGTGTTCCCAATTGAGTGTGATTGAAAAATCGTTCCAGGACTGGGATTCTGTGGTGTTACCTTGTGTGTAAAGCAAGTAGAAAAATACACCAAGGGATGATGGCATTGTCCCTTCACTTTCTGATGGCACAAGGGGCTCCCTCAGGTACAAGCAGCAGTGCACTGTCCTCAGCTCTGGCCACTGCAGAGGCAGTGCAGTGGCATTTAGAAGCATCAGCACACGTCCAGAGTGAGGAATTTGGATTTTTGTGGAAGCAGAGCTGAAGAACAAGCTGGGGGCAGGGGAGTCCCAGAGCTGCCCTGCCTTCAGCAGTGTGGATGTAATGGGTGGGTGGTGCAAGGACCTGCTCGCAGCTTCCCCAGGGACTGATGTGAGCAATAAACCTGAGCTGGCTTTGCACAAGTTCTCCCATTACCACACTGAGCAAACAAAAAGTAAGTGCGTTGTAGAAATGAGCTGCAACAGGCTGCACATCACTGTACTGCTGATAGAGGCATCGGGCAGTCTGTTGAGCATGAGGTGAAGGAAGTCAGGGAATTCAAAGTTGTAAAGCAGAGTCTGCCTACTCATCCTCAGCTAGGAAAATCCATAAAAACAGGACAAACCCACTTTTGCTTTAGGCTGCTGAGGACTATGCTTGTGGGCACCATGTGACACTTGCTCTTGGCTTCCCCGTAGCCCAAATAAGATCATGGCCCTGCAGAGCTGCTGGCCCCTGTCCTGTGAGGACAGGGGTGAGAACGCTGCAGGTGGCAGTGTAGTCTCAAGGGTTTGGTGGGAGCTGGAGTGAATTCTTAGGAGTACCTATTGGAGTGTTTTATATTGTGCAGGTAAAATTTGGTAAATTTATTTGATGTTTAAACAGTTACAAATGCAAGAGGCTCACAGACTGAACTCCAATATTCTCACAAATCCCTATAGCTCTCAAACCATTATTAAAACATTAGTATAGAAGAGGAAATCACTATTCACATTGGATCAGGCACTTCTACCTTCCCTTCTTCTGGGCTTGTATATCCTCACTCAGATAATAGGGACAAGCCACAGGATGCTTGTCAGGAAATTTGGCTCTGGGGTTTTGCTGGGCACATAGCCAAGGGTTAGGAGACCTGATTAGGAATCACAGGTAGAAGGGCAGGATTTTTATCTCCTTTGTAGTTCAGACTGAATGGGAGAGGGAGATAGCAGCAGAAAAAGCCTCTGACCAACACCATGACGGAAATCTATCTTCCGGCACCACCAAGAGAGAGGTGAAAGATCCAACAAATATAGGCTTTGGGGATGTTTTAATACCATTCTCTTCTATCTTTCAGTGTCAATTCTAACCTAATCTTTCTCTTTTCCTAGGACAGATACAGATAGCCATGAATTAAATAAAAACCTAACAGCACTACAATTTATGTAAATTGTGTAGAGTATCAGGTTGCCCTTTCCATTCAACAGCCTGCTTCTCAAAGGAATCATCATGGACTGAGGCCACCAGACTTTTCTCAGACAATAGCTACAGAAATCAAAAGTGTTGTACAGAAGATATAAATCAGAGTAGCAGCAGGCCTTAGTTTCAGGCACCCTTTAAACAAGCATTACAAAGCACTCCTACCCAGGTCTTGTGTGTTTGCCGCCCTTGGCCATGTTTTTTCTGACCCTACACGGCACTTTCTGTTGTGCCTATACAGGAGTTCATGGGACTAGGTAGTGAAAAAAAAAGATGAACTTTAATTTAGGTGAGGCCTTGATGGGGATCAATGCACAGTCACACAAATGTTTTTGGCAACGACAAGGTACAGTGGTAAAAATGAGAAATTGAAGGCCCTTGCAAAGGTGGAACTGATCCTTTCAGCAATGGGCACTGTATTATGCTGACTCGCTGACTGGCAAAAGCTTCCTTCAGGCTGTAAATATCCCCAGCTCACAGTCTAAGTGAAGGTTTGGAGAGTGGAAAGCTGAGGCTGGAGCTGAAACTTCTTTGACATCAATTACACTCACCCATATTAAACCCAAAATAAGCCAAACAGTGCAGCTCTTAGCCTTGACCTTGTTTCAAAAACCCACTATCAAGCAATATTATCAGAATGAAAACGCTGTGCTGAGTTTGATGTATTTCTAGTTCTTAGCCTGTGTAAGAGATATGCCAGTTTGAATAAGCACTTTATGGGGATATCATTTGATGTCTTCAAGAGGGGAGGAAAATACATTTACTGTAATGAACACCACTGACATGCAAAATGAATGACCTATTAATTATTGCCATAGATTCCAAACCAGCCTGTAGGCAGCCAAATCACAGTCTGGTTGTTTTATGGTGACAGATCCTTTTCCAAAGAACCTACGGTCCAGGTTTCAGACAAGATACAGTCAAAGGAGGGAAGCAGGTAGGTGAGTGTGAGAAAAGGAAAACATGTCATTAAGCTTTATTATTGACTCCTTGCATGAAACATATGTTCCAGGTTTACTTTAAAAATAGTCTGTATTCCTATGTCTGGAGACACGTGCAGAAATCAACCTCCCTCCCAAGTTCTACAGACTTGGGGATTTTTTCCCCCCTTTCATTTGCGCTGAGCTGGGAATGTAGCTTAATACATGAATAGAGCAGCAGAGGCCTTGAAATAACAGGTCTGGTGAGCTGTGCTGGTTAACGAGTTGAAATACAAGCCATTGTGGATTGTTGGGAGCAGTTGTTCTTTGAAGTCACTTGATATTATTGCTCCTGAGCTGGCACACAAAGTTTAGAGAAATGAGCATGGCAAAGTGCAGGGAGCCTACATGGATGTCACTCCTTTCCTACAAACTCTCATTGCTAAATGAACTTGGAAGCTTAACAGAAAGGGAAAAATTAATAAACTCACAGCAAATCTTGGCTCTGTATGCAAATTAGCCAGCTATCTTCAAGCGGAATTGTCAAATAGTATTTTGAGAAACAGTGGTCACATAATTTACTACATCACTTGTGTAAATGCATCAGAGCAGAACCTTCCATGCCAGGTGGGTTGTCACACGCTGTCACATGCTGAATGACACACAGAGCTGGCCACTGATTTCTTAGTGTCACAGCACTAACTCTAGTGGGGCATTACAGTGTACCCTCAAAATACAGCTTCTGTGGGCTTTACACACTCCATATCAGCTTGTTTACACTTCAAGCTTTATTTGGAAGGTTTTATTACAATCCCCTTACCTCAGTTTCTAAAATGTTCCAGAAAGTCATTGATGTTCCCATGAAAAAAAGTTTCCACTCCCAATAACTTCTTTCCTCCTTCCTGCCAACCTGCTCCTCTCCTATTCATCAGCACCTGCTCTGAATTTCATGAATAGCTTTGTTCAAATTGCTGGGACTCCATGGGTTCAGAATTGGAATCCTACTTGGTAAGGAACCTGAAGAAAGAGTCCTTCTGTGTCTTGGCAAAAACTCTGTATTTGTGTAGTACCTGGCAAGCTCAGCAGTATTTTTGTAGTTGCCATATGGATTAAGGACACACTCCCACCAGCTCTTTGGTGCTGGTCTTGCTCAGCTTCCTTGTCCCCTCTCCCCACACCTTTTTTTTTTTTTTCCCCTTTTAACATGTTTCCAAGCTACCTTTGGAATTTGCCCCTTCTCCTACTTGGAGGTGAGCACTTCTCACACAGGAAGGGAGCACATCTCCTCAGGTGACATTCTGGGGTGCTGTGGAGCATTGGGGTGGGAAGATACAGTTTCTATTGAAAAATAACTTGAGCAGGGAGTGGTGTCTTATTTCCCTCACAGAGTAAGCTTTTGATGCAGGTATTTACTGTGTGATTGTGCACCACCTGGCAGAAGGAGGCCTGATCTGCTCAGGGCCTCCTAGGTACTGCTGTAATGGAAACATTGAACAATGTCAGTCTTCTGTGCCTCAGCTTCCAAGCACTGGAGTGTGTGGTCTTCTCTTTTCCAAATGCTTACAAACAGCCTTTCTCATTTATTAGTTCAGTGGAACCACTGCAGAGTGATCTTAGAACACCATCCTGCTAAGTCAGTCTCTGGATTTTATAGAGCTGACTGGGGGAAAAGAAACAAAACAACAACAAAAAAAACCCAAACAAAAAAGTATCTGTGACTCATGGAAAGAGCTCTTACATGTCTGAAATATACTATCATCAGCTTACTAGCACTGCACTTCACATGGCCTAATTATGTGATTATTTAGTCTATTATCTCCAAAAGAAATTCTTTTCATCAGTCAAATTGTGCTCATGAGCAGGTCTTTGGATAATGTGTAAAAAGCCTCTAGGAAAAACATTTAATCCTTGTTTCAATTTAATGTAATTCCCTTGTTTTAATCTCTTATAGTCTAGTTTTTTTACATGTAATCAGGCTATTAGTTTATGCATTTAATTATCAGTGTAGCCTTATATGGTTATTTTCTGCCTTCCACTGAATCTCCCCTTGACAGACATATCTTAAGAACAGATGAAAAGTAACTTTGGAAATTAAGAGAGACATGGATCACCTTCTGAAAACATTGGTGCTTATTCTTCCTACCACAAGCATAGAAGAAAATTATTTGCTTTGAACTGCAGATATCTGGCATTTCTGTTTCCCTTTCTTTCACAGTTGCTCTTCACTTTCTCACTGAAGGGTTTCTCCATAATTCTATTACCAATTTCTGTTTTGGAGTGACTGATGACAGGAATCATGAATCACCAGCAGGTTAAAAGTTCAAAGCTAGGTTGTCATCTTTTTCTATAATTCTGTTCCTGCACATTTTCTGTGTCCCCTACTTTCTGTCCTTCATTTCAAAGAAGTATTACTCTGGCCAGGATATGGAGTCAGGCACTCAAATTTTGCCATTCTTCAAAGGAAGATGGAGCACAGAGAGCTTCAGGTGTCCTGCAACACACAGAACAGTCCATACAGCTGTGCCCATCCACAGGAATGAGCTGATCAGAAATGCCTTTCCTCAGCTCATAGAGCAAAAGACAGGTTTGAAGTCACTATATTGTAATTTGCTCATTCTTAGCCCTGGCAGGGGTGGCTAAGGCTCTTCAGCAGGTGATTCCAATGTGAAATAAAATAACCTAATCATCTGAATATTTTGAATTAATTTTGACAGAGTCTCTGATTTCAGAGTGTGGATTTTTGATAACAGCATCTACTGCTCCCTACCTGTCAGGTGAGCAGTTAGAAAAGAAAATGGCATTCTGGCTTAGAGGGATTTATGAACTAGTCAGCGTAGCAATGAGCATGGGCCTTGCTGCTTTCTGTTCTGGTGGGGAGTGAAAGCTTTCCTGCCTCTGCCTTGCGTAAGTGAGGAGGGGATGGACAGGGACAAGAGTATGGAGAGTGAAACTGTGTCAGAAGAGAAGTGAACTGATCCCAGTTCACCAAATGGAGAGGAGTTTCCTGAAGGGAACCAACAAGAAAGGACAAAAAGTCCACAAGGAGCCGGCCAACAGGAAAGCAGCAGGGAGCAGGAATGAGCTCCTGCACAGTAGCAAAGAGTCTGTCACAGCCACCACACCTTGTGGTTATCGAGCTGTCCCACTGTCACCATCTAACTGCGAGGGACTGGAGATCCAGCCACAGCATCTTCACAGCATAGCAGCACTGCATATCAACAAAATAATAAACACTGCAGCCAGGTGAACAGGGGGAAAGAGACATCAGTGAAACTCTTGGTTTTCCTGAGGTTCTGTTCACCCAATTGTAAAGGCCAGTGGCTACAGAATTTGCAACACACAAGTGTGCTGAGAATTTGAGGATATCATTCTCAATTATTTTCCTTTTTCTTTCAAGTTTTACTTGGTAAATACGGAGGAATGAGTGTTTCCCTAGATGATACATAGTTTATATCATCAGTTTCTCTGCAATGCTCTCCTTTCCTAGAGCTCTTGCTTTTATAACCTGGGCTGTTGTCATGTTGCTCTGCTTACTTACATGATTTGCCAAAAAAATGTGGCATAAAGAAAATGGGCTATTTTAGCTTAATTTAATAGGCAAGCTAAGGAAAAAGCAAATCCAGACCTATTACTCCAGTTTACACAAGCCAGATTAGAAACCATTGCACATGGTTTGCAAGTATGTTTTGTAAACTATTTTGTGTAAAACAAGCCAGCTGAGTGAGACTGAAATTTCAGTTATTTAAAGTCTCTCATCATGTGTCACCAGAGTGATTCACATATAGATCACTTAATCTAGTTAATGAACACAATTACCATTTTTGACAATATTAATTGGACCTCTATTTATACTCCTTTCTGTATTTTACCTTCATAACCACCTCCATAATTAGCAACTCCTATAGCTTTAGTACACCTAAAGGAGTTTACTTTTATAGAAGGTATATTTCATGATTCTTTCATTTCCCCTCCCTCCAATACCTTTCCCCACAGAACTTCAGGCCTTTCTCTTCTCCTCCAGTCATCAGCAATTGGGCTTCATCTTTGCAATTAACAAGGGTGAGAGACATTGCCTGTTCAGAAATTGTCTGCTGCACACTTTCAACTCAAGGCTTGTAACTGCTGAGTCACAGTTGTTCAATCTAAGATGCCACACTGGTATTCTGGTGGTTTTTTTTACTTATAGAACTAAAGAATGGAAAGAATGGGTGTCTTCCTAGTTCAAAGATTGGTAAGACAACCAGCTTATGCAAAAGGATACAAGCTCCACTCTTTTGCCCAGGATATCAGAGCCTGCTTGTAAGAGGATACAAATAGAAACCCTGAAGATGTACCCAGCTAACCCAGTGATTTGTATATTTTCAGCTAAAGGTAAGTATATTTTAATTAGCATTGGTATAGAAATAGGACCACACAAGGTAGAAACTTATTATGCTATGTATTTTCAGAAGACACAGGGCAAGGCAGCCCTTGCTCTGATGAGATCACAGTTGAGGCAGACAAGCCAGACATCAATTGGGATGATGGCACAGGAGCTGCAGTGACTTGACTTGTGTCTGCAGCAGGTTAGCAACAAAGGTGGGAACAGAAGCCAATTCTCCCAGTTCCCAATCCGTTTTCCTCCCTGCTAGACCCACACTTCCAGCCTGTGGTGTGGTACAGGGAATGGAGGAGGAGGCATAAATCTATCTCCACCCATTACTGCCACAGGGGCTGTACCCCTGTAAGGTGTGGAGATTTATTCAAGCATTTGAAGAATACAGGAGGTCAAGGAGTATAAGGAAAGCATTGCACTACACTACTGCACTTCACATCCACATTTCTTGATAGTCCCAAGTCCATAATTTTATAGCCTGAGAATTTATTATTTCAGGAAGATTTTTGATCTGTTTACATGTTAGTGGCGTAAATTGCTGCTGTATCTATAAACAGGTTTCATTCTCCATTTCCTGGATATCTGCATTTCTTTCTGCAATAAAGAAAACCACACGTACTGTAAAGATCTGTCCATAAGCAAAATTTTCCAACAATTTTTTCTTTCCCTAATGTTGTTAGGTGCATTTTAATTTCCCTATTTAACAAACATGAAGCACTTTGCGAAGAGTGGCTCTGACAAAGGTGCTTCACCTGGCGGGCAGGTACTGCTCCAAAACCTGCCTGGCTTCCTCACAGGTGAGCTCTCCAGCTATTGCTGTCTGCCTGGGACACTGCTACCAACATGAAAAGATTCTCCTTTTCCGTATGCCATACCTGGCAATTTCAGGTGAGGAGGACTATGGCACTTCAGATGATTTCCTTCAGGCAGTCTATTGCCAGTACAGTGTTTTGAACTGAGCTTAGTCCTGAGGTTTTCCTCTTTACTTCAAAAAATCCATATAAGGATTTATGAAAGGCAGTGCTATGGAGAACTGCATTGCCACAAAAGGCTTTATTACTCAAAATTTGATGCTGAGAAAGAATGCATCTTTCATCAGGGCTCAAAAGGAACAGCTCCAAAGACACTTTATCATGTATTTTTTGATCTGCCTAGATGAAAGCCCTAGCTATTATGGAGTACAAGTGAACATTAGGGCTGGTTCTGTTGTCTAGAATCCCACCGTGATTAGTGGTCCACAAGTTCCAAACAGTTTGGTCCCTCACCAAAAGCTTGTACGTGGGAAGGTAGCTGTGATACAAAGTATGTAATTAACCTGAGAAATTTGCATTTTATTCAAATTGCTAATGAACAAAATAATATCAGACACAAGAATGGAAAGTACCAAACCTGGTGTCTAAGTCTGAAAGTATTTTAGATATTAAATTATGAGCTTTCATAAGAGCAGGCCCTGAATAGTTACTGACTGGATGGAAAAGCACAAATAATGGGAGTCATGGGAAAATGGTGAAATTGGAACTTGCTTTCAACATTTCACATGGCTTTATAAATATTTAGCACATGATATGCATATGCCCTTTTCCTACTACTTTGTGTCTCCTCTTACAGCAGTCAGAGATACTGCCTAAAACAGATTAGAGCCTTGCAAAATGTTTATTAACAATTAGCCTCAAATACAAGAAGTATATCTGAATCTTGATTAACTGAACGTGATCATTAATATAGCTATTCATATTAATCATGATGTACCCAATTACCAAGAAAAAGTACTAAAATCATGCTCTGCTCAATCATAAGATGAGATGCAATGAAAAGAAGATCATATTTTCATCCTTTGCTTTAAATTTGACAGGCAGTCAAAGACTTCTTTAGAAGTAAAGAATTTCTTTGCTTGGGATCATGCACTTCAAATTGCAGAAAGAAGCTTCACAAGTACCTCACAATTCTCAACAAAGTCTTTCAACAGTGTAATGTTTGCAAAAAATCAGAACGTGTTCATAATCTACTCAGGTAAACACAGGATGACTAAGGTTAATTTGGTTTTTCTTCCTGATGTCATAATTAAAGTATGAATATCATTTAGACATCAGTAGATAAAAAGAATGTCAATGAAGGAC
This sequence comes from Promerops cafer, assembly GCA_013398275.1. NCBI lineage: Eukaryota > Metazoa > Chordata > Aves > Passeriformes > Nectariniidae > Promerops > Promerops cafer. The sequence continues at coordinate 178,653 of VZSE01015422.1, read as the reverse complement.
AAGTAAAAATTCAAATTACTAAGGAGCAAAATTAAGTTAATTTCAGTGTGGAATGTTTGTAAGCAGTGTGTAATCAGTCTTCAGTATAAATTACTCTTAATTAAATAATCTATTATTATGTGCACTGGCAAATCGAGCCTATACAAGTGCAAAAGCTAAAAGATCCAGCTCCAGTTAGCATGCAAATACCAAGAACTTTTAGTACAATAACATTGGCCAAAAATATATTTTTGTTGGGGGGAGTTGATTTATATTTTTAAAAACTCCTAATGGCATGAAATGCTGCGGAACAATCCACTGCATGTCTCACTAGGTGTAACGAGGTGTAACGAGGGTCAAATTCGAGCCCAAGGTACAAACCTTAGAATTTTGATGACATTCATGAGTGTCATACATCGACATTTGAGCACGGTCTATCCATAAACAAACACAAGCCTACAAGGAGACATTCTCCGATGCTGTTTGAGGAGTCTGTTGCTCACTTGTCACTTGGGCACACCCATGCCCAATTTTCTTTTCAGCAAACAGCATTATCCTCTGTACCCCTCACTCTGAGGCAATTACTCATTTCAAGAAATAATAGCACAGTAGTCCCTGAGAGAGTACGTTCAGCCATCGTCCGTGGCGCTGAGCAAACATCGTCACTCGGGGTATCGTGCCTCAGCTTGGCCCTGCTTCTGAAACAGGATCAGCACAAGCCAACCAGTCTGGCAGGACTGACAGACGTTGCCTGCTCATCAAACACCACCTCCACCCCATAACGTGCCCGCAGGGGCTTCCTTTGCAGGATTTGCTGAGGAGAGAGAGGTTGTGGATGAGGCACCAAAAGCCACCTCTTCCTGGGTAACCCAAGTCCCGCTTCCAGAAGAGGTACAGGTTTAAGTGTCTGTGACTTCCAGTGAGAACTGTCCCCCAAAAAGCTGTTGCTTTTGAAAATCACACATGGACACAGTCCGAAAAAATCACTTAGACTCTTCTTGAAAATTGTAGCCCTGCTACAGAATTCAAATGTTATGCCTTTGATATTTAAAGCTGTAAACTAATAAGAAGGGAGGCATATGGGTTTGGACCAGGACAAAACTTTTGCAATTTCATGCACTGAAACCTGCCCAGAGTTACCACTGGTGACTTTCTTGCAATTCTGAATAATTGTATCCAGTTTTGATTAAAATAGAGACTGAGGTTAAACATGGAAATATTTAGGCTCTTTCCTTAGGCCCAACTTTTCTAGGTCATAGTAATACACGGGCAGAAAGTGAACTAACCCAGCACTGTCCCATTGAACTGTTTGGTCAAGGCTCACATTCATAACATTGTAGCATTCTCCTGGCTGAGCATCCACATCTCATGCCAGATCTGAGCTCCTCTGCTGAGTAACTGAGCAAAACAATCCTAAAGAACTATTGTGAAAGCCTGAATTTCCAACAAACCCAGCTACCTGACCTAGACGATGCTCAGCTGATGTGAAATTTGCAGAAAGGAAAAAACCCCAACAATTGTCACAGCTCCTGACCTATTTCTAGGAAGTGCTTCTGCATCCAACTTACTTCCACAGAATGAAACTCAAGTCAAGAGCTGCCACAACTAATTAACGACATCAGTTTATCTCTAATACTCCTTCAGGATGAACATGAGACATATCCAAAGGTGACTGGAGGCAGCAGCATTGCACATGAACTCTCCATTGCTGGTTCCCCAGCTTCGGAAACCTATCGCTGCCTTTGATCAAGGAAGAAACCTCAGCTCTGCAATTTTGCATTCAGGCTTACCATGGTTTTAACCTGCTGCAATTAGCATCACTCAGTGCTGGTGCTGATAACAGAATTGCCTCTGTGGTGTAGGCAGATCCATCCTCCTTGAAGGAGTGAGATCAGGAATGGATCCCCACGACAGCCACACATTACTGCCAGAGCAGTCTGACTTTGTAGAATTACGCAATGTATGTAGTGCCCCACTTTTATCTTTGTCATCATTTTTGTCCTGACTTTATGACACTCCATAAAAGTTGGAAGTAGAAGTGTACACAGAGATCTCTAAGATGTGCTACATTCATAGTTTTGAGATGCTTATGGTGTTAACCTGCATGAAAACAGATGTTTATAGTAAGCCTTGACATTAATCTTATGCTAGTAAATTATGCTAGAGGGAAGAAATGGACTTACACTCAGGTGTAAGGCATTGATATCAATCTCCTTTTTTTTTCTTTTTCCTCATTTGGCAGAAGGAAGAGGAGAATCTTGGTCATTACTGCTGGGTGGACTTCTAGCCAAAACTGATTGCTAGAAACATGAAAACAATCCCTCTTAGCTCAGAAAAAAAAAGTCACAGAAGAAAAAATAGAAGAAAAGTTTATGTCAGGAAGTTAAAAGAGGCAAGACCATATCACCACTAATTCATATATAAAAAACTAGTCAATTTTATGTATACTGACAATTTGTACATCCTCATCTTCAGCATGAGCAGCAAACATTTATAGCCTGAAAACAAACATTCAGGGAGTGTCCAATCTGGCCTTTCTAAACAGCAAACACTTAACTCAAGGTGAAACTGCACTGCAGACATGCCCAAATCCAGGCTGTGCTTCATTCCCTTGGGCTGAGAGAAGAACTGAGGCTGACTGTAGAAAGTCTGGGAAGCCTGCAGAAGATGCATTGCTCTAAGAAAAGCCACAAGGGAAGAAATGGGTCTTCATAGCAGCAAAGCAAAAAGTAGCCAACAGGTACTGTGGCACTTGCTGCTCTCTTCCTATGCAACTGTACGACAGCATTCAAGGAAAGAAATGTGGAGAAGGAGCATTACAGAGTAGGATTTGCAGCAGCAGTTTTAACATGTTTCAAACTATTCCTTCCTTATTAGGAATCTCATCAGCTAATTGTTCCAGTGCCTGGAAAAAGTCCTGGCTTTTCTGAAAAAAGAGAGCTGCTGCTAACCAGCATCCAAAGCAGAGTGCCCAAGGACTTTTCCTCCTTCTTAGCACGGAGCAGCTGTGTGGGCCAACTGTTTCATCATGAGTGTGTTACAGTGACAGCTGCCCTCCTCCTCATCTCCTTTCAGCAGGGAAGCCAAGGCAAGACATAAAGGAGCTGCAGCATCTTGGCAAGGGCCCTTATTAGGCAAACAAACTCATATTAACCTTTTATAGAAAACATCCGCTGTGTTGCAGGCAACTTTGACATGGTTTTAGGAGCTGTGATTTTTTCCTACAAGATATAATCTCCACTGAACAATGGAATCTGCTCATCCAGTACCCTGCCAGCAGGGATAACATCTGCTATCTTCACATGGCTGCATCTTCTCCTTGCAGTTGCATTCCTCTGCGTGGTCTCTCCCTCCTACGTATATTTCCTTTCTGTCTTTGGCCCCTGCTTTTCCAGGCCTTCTCCAGCTGCAGGTCCCTAGTTCCCTCAGCACGTCTCTGGCTCAAACTTCACTGGATGCCAGTGACCTCAAGGGACTGGGAGCAGGGAGAAGGAGGCAGGAAACCTGTAGGAAGGTGAGCAGTAGGAGGGGGAACCCCTTCCACCAGAATACTGTGTTTCTTCAGGAATTCAAGGCCTTGGAACAGCACAGTGCAAGTTCCACAGCAGTATTTCTTCTTCTGAATAGAGACTCTCCCCCTAGGAGATTCCACGTTTATGGGAGCATGTTAATTATTCATTCAGATGCTTTTTAGCACCACTTTGTTGCTGTTAAACCAGGAACGGAACCACGTAACTGAGCAATTTACCAGGCACTTAACTGAGCTCCAGACCTGGAGCAGTGCTGTCTGCAACACAGTCTTACGACTTCATTCCTTCAAGGGTTGAGAGAGAAACCACAGGAAACTACAAAGATGATATAATGTGTCTTGATGAGCATTTTTCAAATACACCACCTTAGGAAAAGCAAGCCTTAGGAGTATTACTGAATTTTCTAATGATTCAGCTTACAGTTCTAGCCAAAATTCCTTTTTTTTCCCCTCCTGCACCAGAAAGTTATGACCCTTTCTTTCACAGGATGAACAATGTTTGCTAACTATAACATGTTACAAAGGTGGCAGCTCTTAAACCAATCACAAAGATTCACGTAAAAAAACGAACTCAGTAGTGAAGTGCTGTCCCTGGCACCACTCCCAATCAAATCTCGAGTATATATCCAGGGTGGAATTTATGGCCCATAAAACCAATCCATAATTCTAACTTGGCTTGATTTCAGCACAGTAGCTTAAATATTTATGCATCTTAAACAGAAGTGGCTAGTGACTGAATATATCCTGGACTCTGGAAGTCCTTCCCTTCCCTTCCCTTCCCTTCCCTTCCCTTCCCTTCCCGCTTCCTTCCTGGAATCCTTTCTTCCTGGAATCCTTCCTTCCTTCCTTCCTGGAATCCTTCCTGGAATCCTTCCTTCCTTCCTTCCTTCCTTCTTTCCTGGAATCCTTCCTTCCTGGAATCCTTCCTGTGCTATTTTGCAAGCCATGAAAAGCAGAGTTGAAAAGAGCTGGACATGCAAGCCAGCTATGTTGGCTTTCCACAGTAGTCTAGGCTAATGTATTTTTTATCAATTAACGTCAAGAAGTTTTTACATTTCTTTTTTCACACTAAAGACCATCAATAAACTCAACTCCAAGGAAAAAAAGAAGCAGCAGCCTCCCCCTACAGTTTGATATAAAAACAAGCCCTGCCTTTCCCTTCCCTGAGCATAGGCAGGGAATCAGTCTTTGGCCATTGGGTGAGATCTTTGTGACAGTGAGTTTGCATACCAGCTGCTTTAGTTTCTCTACACCAGACACACTTTGATCTTACGATCAAAACACGTTCTCATTTTGAACATTTGCATCCTTGCCATGCACAGATGAGCTCTAGCCATGCAAACAGGCTGTGCTTATAGGACTATGCAAAACATCCCTGAGGATTATACAGGAGTTTCTAGGATTTGAGAGAAGTAACAGCAAGAAAAGTTCAAGAAGGAGCAACAACTCCTTTTATTAAGCAATTTATAGTGTTACTCTGTGCTCTCACCTGGGGAAAAGGCTGGATACCCGTTCATAGGCCCAGTGGTGAATTAGATGCCACTTGTACAAAAAATATGAGACTCTTGCCAATAGAAATCAGACAGAATGTTCCACAATTAACTGCTAACTTCTGTTTTTAAGAGGATGGTTGTGAAGGGAAAAAAATACCTTTCCTTAACTATGTACTTCTTTTCAATATGAACAAAAATAGAACTTTGCTATGGTGGAATTAAGGTTATAGGTTTGAACTACTTGCTAGAGAAATATATACCTTATTGCTTTTATTTCTTAAAAAGCTGCAATTTGAAATTTCTCAGGCCATAGGAAAGTTCAAACAGATTACTTTTTGTATAGCACTCTTAGGTCTTCACATGAAAAGCCTAATAGATGCATAATATCTGCCAGAGCAGCTGTACCATGAGTTAAATGTCATGGTTTAGCCAATTTTACTGGCGTAAGTTTTCACCCAGTGCCCTATCCAAAACATTCAGTATTCAGACCTACATTGACTCTGTGCTCAGAACAAAGCCCTGGAAACGTATCTGGCATTAATAGCCTGAGATTGTAGGGTTCCACTTGAACAACAAGGTACTCAAAGCCACATGTCTATGTGGATAAAATATGCCAAAAAGTCAAAAGGCTTTGTTTGCATAGATGCTTCACAAGAAATGCTCATTCTTCTGAGACCTTGGGAAGGGGAGAAGTTCTGTTTGTTCCACATATTTTTCACTGCAAAAAAAGATGCTTGAAGGACCCTTCTAATACTGTGCTGACAGTATTTTTTTTTTTCCAATTAGTCCATGCCCAGCTGCTGTGCTACAACTCCTGCCAGGCTGGCATTCTGCTTTGTCAGGCCGGCTCCAGCCACCTCCTCTAGGACACTGGGATATGCTCAGCCTGCCGCAAGGAACAGAAGCACAGGGCAGCTTCTGGTCCTCTCTGAAGGCCTGGGAGAAGGGAAAGGTCAGGATGCTTCCTGGAGGACCTCGTGTGGGCACAGCTTCAGCAGGAAGGGTGGACGTGACTGCCACCCAGGAGCAGCCTATAGCACAAAGATTAAGGAGCTCCAAAAGGAGGTGGGAGCCGTGGGTTTGGATCCCCTCAGGCAAAGGAGGGCCCTAAACCTGGATAACCTGCTTTCTGGATGAGACTTCAAAGCTGGGACTGCTCCCGCTCTCCCACTCACACGCCCAGAGGTGTGGTTTTACACACACCCCTCACGAAGGGCTTCCTGGTGGCTCTTCCTAAGGGCTGCGAACAGGGACTGATCCCTGGGGTGGGCTCTTTCCCCGAGCTCCAGCTGCCCTCACGCATTCTACTCTGTACCCCTGGATTCTGCAACTCACCTCAAGGGCCCTTTCTGTGTGCCTCAGGATCCTTCTAATAAAAGGAAATGGCCCTTCACTAAACTAACAAGGTTTTCTGAAGATAACATACCTTAAAAGCTGTCAGAGCATGGAATTAGACAATATTCATAGGACTGATGGACTGAGAGACACGAGTGCCCAGAGTACCTGACATGGCACCTCCAAATCACTCTGGCTCTGAGCAGAGTTGCCAGAAGAGATTTGCCCACATGCTAAAGGGAACCTTGGAGCTGCCATCCTTGGAGAGATCGGAACCCACAGAGTTAATTGAATCTTATGGGGGGAAAAGAAAAACAACTCTCAGGTTACCAGGAGGTTGCTGGGAGCACCTCTGAGGGCATCAAATTGCACAGGCTGATTATTCTCTGTGCCAATATGCTTTACTGAATGCAAAATTAAGACAGTTGATGAGTATAAGTTCAGTTTATGTTAGCCACAATCTATTTAAGTGATATGACTGCAACGAGGAAGTCCACAAAACGTTTAGGACAAGAAAGTGTTCTGCCTACAACAGAAGAGATTTCCTTTGGATATATTGCATTTCTTTTCTCCAATTTGTTTTGAAAAAGTCTGGTTAAGGATTAAGTACCACTAATGGACTCAGTGCTTATCCTTTAGCTCTGCTTAGCAGCCATGATAAAATATAGATATTATGAGATATTACTTTCTATTTTTTTAATCTTTTGAAAACTTCAGGAATACATTTCACTCACTGAACTTCTCCTAATTTTGTAACACCATCAAATCTACTTATCTGCTTTAATAGTTACTGATACTAATCTGTTCCCATCAAAGTCAATAGCAAAATTGTCGTTACTGAGTACAGGTTCAGGCCCACACAAATAAAAAAAGCTACCACCAAAAAAAGAGAAAAAGACATTTTGAATAAAATATGTCTCAATCTCAATAACCCAATTTCTTGCAGGAGGTTCAGTGCTTTTCCTCTCAAGGATTTGTATATTGGAAGTCAAAAGGGGGGTTTTATTCCTTTGTAGTACTCTTTTATTAATGCCCATAAACAAATATGTTAACAGGCTCAAAAGATTTATTACTCATTCGGAATTACACAGTCATGTAGATGAACTCTCTAGCAAGCGTCTTTCTTGCTATACTTAAAAGATTAGTGACAAAGGACAAAATACAAAATTTGAATTGCAAGAGCTTAGTGTGTTTCTCCAGTTGACAAAGGAAAGAGGATGAATCCCTTTGCTCCCACCCAGAGAACAGATATTTCATTGTTCCTCTGCTTGGTAACTGTCCACAACTTGTCTGAATACCTTTCATTTGGTATTGGCCAAGAACTGAAACCTTAGCATCTGACATGGCAGAAGGACAAGATGATTCTGAATAGAGGAGAAAGGGAAAGGATTTTAAACAGACAACCATCTTTTCAACTACTACAATGAGGCAGGTACAGAGGCAGAAATGTCCTGCACAGGACACTGAGCTGACATTCAGATCCTAGAACAATCTGTATAACAAAGCAGCGGTGTAATGAAGATCGGCTTCCAGCAGTTAGAATTTACAAACAGACTAGTACAGACCTGCTTGAAAAAATTACTTCAAGAAGAGATCTGAAGCATTGACAATTTATTCCCTGCCCATTTCCAGTTTAAAACCTTATGAAACTGAGAGTTTGAAATAACTCTCATCCGGAGATCAATGTTTTGCCATAGTGTGCCTGATTTTATCTTGCTTTCAGACTGCTTTGATGGATTATATAATTGAGTATTAATAACAAAGCATTTTAGATATTACACACCCAGATTTCCTGCACCTACTTTTCCAGATCAGACCAAATTCTACGTGAGGGTTTCCAAAATATAGAAAAAATCTTTCAAATCAGTCCTAGGCAAAACTAAAGCCTTTTACACAGAAACTCTCTTCTAAACCTGGAGGATGTATTTATTTGAATTGACATCATTGTCACAAAAAAAGGTTGTTTGCTATGCTTTGAAAGTCACTGACACAAATACACTGATGTTCAGTATTTTAAATCCATTTGTATCAGATAATTTCAAACAGTATCTCCTGCCTGCAGTCATATTTTTTATATATTTAAGACGCTTGCATGGACAAGACAAACCTGGTAAAGAGAAGCAGTGGATACAAGAAGTTGAAGCAATGCAATCATAATAGAGTTCCTTGAATGAGCAAGGCATAGTCAAATGGAAAACCAGGAAAAACAGAATGCAGAGCAGAGCAGAGTGGCTGCTGAGGTAATTTAAGAGCAACAGACAGTGTCCCAGATTCCTTACTGGATCCATATGTTTTCCCTCATTACTCACTCTTTGTATGGCTATTAAAAAATACAACAACAGAAATTACTTCTTTGCACTGAATGAACCCCTTCACACCCTGGAACAGGATATCTTCCCACAAAATAATTTCCAAGCCTTTTTTAAAAAAAAAAAAAACAAACAAAAAACCCCAACACCTTTCTTGTGAGTGTTTTCATCTGCAGCACTAGCAGATATGTGAAATCAATGTTCACCCAATGAAATAATTCTGTAATAAGGGAGTTTCAAAATTGAAGGAAAAAGATGCATGGTACAGTCTCAGAGAAAAAAGGTGACACTCTTCAGGTGTGTCATTTGTCAGCCCCCCAAAAAAGGAAAAAAGAAATGCTGTTCAGAATCCAGGAAAATTCAGGAAAACATTCTCCAAGAGCAGGCTGGGATTTCAGGACCAGACACCTCAAACCTCCCAGGATGAACTCATACAGTGCTGCTCAGAACTTCAATGCTACAGCATCCAGCAGATGGCAAAAATCTCCTTTTCACCTTGAGTGTAAGAAAAAATGGATATATTGGAATAACTTCTTGTACATTGATGTTAGGAAAAAAGCAATTGATAACATTTTGGCCTGGAATTTCTGCAGATTCTGGAAATAAACAGGTGACAAATGGCTGTAACTAATGAAAGAAACTTGGAAAAAACAAAAGGGATGAATAAATGAGAATGCCAAGTAATGTGCAAAAGAAATAAAAGTCCTGTTATATGCAGAACATAACTGCAAATTCTGAAACATTAATTCTGCTAATTTTGCCAATTTTGACAAAAATATTCCATTTGAAATACAAAACAAAAAAGAACCCCAGGTAGGCAAAGCGTTAAGGGTTTTTTGGAGGGGTTTTTAAAAAGAAATTTCCGATAATTTTGAGCAAGAAATTTCTGAATATTTTTACAGCAGAAAACAGCTACTTTTAACCCTTTCAGCATAGTGAAATGCACAATATTACAGTCTGATGAAAGAGGTCTTTGTCAGGCCACACTGTGTACATTGTTCTTCTGCTGCCCTGATTATTACAAAGGATGCACTTTACATCAAGGAAAGAGACGTGGCACTGGTGGCCTTGATGGTGGCAAGAATCACGTAGATAAAGTCTGCTTCAGCCGTTCCATTGTGACAAACCCTTGGCTGAGGTTAAATGGAAATAGCGATGGAGATGTCACAGTCAGGGATGTTATGAGGCTCATGGCTGTGCGAAACGAAGTAGGAAATAAATTCATTAATTTCAATTGTCGTGAGATGTTTTCACAGACTGATCCCAAGCATTTTGCTTTAAACCCTGAAAGAATTAATATTTTCCATATGTATAAATATTTGGATTTCAACAACCATAAAGACTGATAAGCTTTCATTTGTTTATTGATCAGCTCCTGAAAAATAGTGACAAGACTAGAAATAGTGGCTGATTTTGATATTTTAATCTTACTGATTCTGTGTGAAACAAGGCCCGTGAATCTGGGGGAATATAGAAAAGGGCAATAAGCAAGAACTCCAAGAAACATGTGTAAGCACCTCAAGAACAGAAAATGAGAGAATGCAGTCTTTTCTACTTTGGTCTGAAATTTTTCATCCACATTTGCTAAATTTGGTGTTCTCTTGTATATCACTCAAATACAAATAGCAATAGGTGCAATACAGAAGTTGAAAGCACCACAAACAACTGGTAACAAACAAGCTGGGAAATGCTTGGTTTCAGTGAAACGTGAACCGGCTCTGGCTGCCTCTGCTGAATGATTTGTATTGTTGGATGGTTCTGGCATTTTAATATTGCTCAATAAAGCATTAAATGGCACACATGAATACAAAGATGTAACAAAAGCTCAGCATGAAACAGGAAATTTTGAATTATAGACACAACATTGACTGTATAATTTATACATCATTTTTACATACTAAAGAACCTTCTTTAATGCAAGTCAGAGAAGCTCGAGATAAGAATGGTGTTTGCAGAAACTTCATTATCAGGTTAAGAGTTCATTAGTACATTGAATGGCATTTTAATTTAAATATTTGCTAAAATTGGTGGAGTTATGGTGACTGAGTTTATAGATAATTTCCTGCAGTTGGTGCCCCATTTTTTAGCAGCTGTAGAGAAGGGATGGCCACTCAGGAGTGAAAGCCCTCCACTGTCAGGACAACCACGACTAACCAAAGAGAATGAATGTCATATTTGTTGTAGAGCAGTGAGGATTTAATAATCAGCAGTATGAAGTTCTTGTTGGCTACCTCAGGAAGGCCACTGCATTGTCACAATTGATCACCCACAAGCAAAGATTAGTCTAAAAACATACTTCAGACTCCAGCCAACACTTCTCTAGCAGAATAGTACATTCTCTTCAACTCTGTGGGTTTCACATTGTGTAATTTAGGCAATCTAGTGCTGAAGGGAAGTTGTGGCACATCTTTGCCTGAAGATCAGCAGTGAACTGGCACAGAAATCTGCCCATTGTAACAAAAGATTACTGTCAGTAGCCTTCATCACTTAGCAGCAGGGATTGTAAGAGATAGGAAAGAAAATCTCTGCTACAAATACTTCAAAATCAGGCAAAAATTATGAACTAAGATCAAGCAATAGGTCTTACAGGGTTCATCTTTCCTAGCATACTCTGTGGAAGAGATCAGTGTCAAACCCAGTCATTTGTAATGACAGAATGATGATAAACTGACAACATTTCTTGCAGCTCTTTTCAGTCTTTCACATTTTAGAGTGTTTTCTTGGTAACACTGCAAACAGCAGCTGTGCAACATCCTACGTATGGTTCTGCAGTAGACAAGTGCCTGCAGCCCTGTCACTGAGGAAGAGCTAGGAGAATGAACTTAAGACAAGAATTTTATAATGGAAAAAAGCAGATCTGTATTTTTCTGTAGTGTTTCTACTTGAAACCTGCCTCTGTCCAACATTGCTAACCTGTGAAGTCAATCCTACCACCACTGCCTGTGCTTGCTTTTGGGGGGAGAACTGCAGTAAAAACAGCATCAATTGTTCTCAGCTCTCCTCAGCACATCCCAGCAGATTCTGTCAGTGTCAGATTCCTCCTCTCCTGTTTGTTACTGGAAGAGTGGCACAGAGAGGTGCCCAGGGTCACTCTTTGCCCAGTACCTCGGGCTTCCCTGGCCACAGCTACCCCAGAAGGGACAGACCCCACTTGCCTCCTGCAGAGACAGAAGCTGCCTAAGATCCAGCTAAGAATCAGAAAATACCCAAGATGGGTTTCCTTTGCTGAGCCCTCCCCCAGATGCATCTTCTTACAATAACTTCTAAGGATCTGCAAAACAAAACAGGCAGCACGTGGGAGTGGGGATGGGTTGAGCTTTTATCTCTCTAAGAGCACATGAATGCCACGGTGGTGATGAACTATCAACCCACTCGAGGAGATTGCTTTTGAGATAACAGAGCCTGTATCTGACACTCCTCGTGCAGTGAACACCACCCAGCCAACAAGCTCTGCACCTTTCTCTGAAGGAGAAACAAGAAATGCAGGCACATTTGTTTGCTGGGTTTGCTGGGCTGCCTGGGTTGCCATAGCTGCACCAGTTTCTGCTGATCCTTCTTGCTGCTACTTTTCACTCAGGCAGTAAACAACAATCCAAGTTCAACAGTGGGACACTAACACTACTAAAAAGACCAGACTTGAAACTACAGTAATAGCCAAAATTTAAATGAACAAGTGAACTATTTTAAAATTGACTCATCACTTAAATGTGAAGCATATATTAATTTATATGTTAATTTAATTCATCTGACTGAAACAGAGAAGGACTGTCTAATTTAGGAAGTTTTTCGGGTAATACTGTGTTTTCTCTACTATAATTTTGAAAATAACTGAAGTGTCAGAGGTCACACATCAGGTCTCTAATCAGATAAAACTCACAGCATAACGATTTGAGTACTTAACTTGATTTAATTAGGTGGAGAAGGGGACTGCTGTGGACAGAGAGGATTTCTTGATCTAAAGAGATGCAGTTTTCATAGACAGTCCATAATTAGTGCTCATGTTTATTTCTCTTTAAAATTAAGGCCAGGGTCTGGTTTTCCTATCTTAATTTAAAACACTCCAAAATGATATTGTTATGATTTTATCTTCATTAGAATTAACTCAAAACACTTGATCAGAAAAATCACCACCTATTTTTTATCTTTTTGCATGAGTTATGTAAATTAAATATTTGCTCTTGGAGAAGTATAATGAATAATATATTAAATATCAAAGAGCTCCATTTCTGGAAAGATATTTAAACAGATGAACTACCTGGAGCAAAGACAACAAATCAATCATAAGCTTTGCATGCAAACACGACAATTTATATATATAAAGCCATGCTTTAAACACCGATGAAAATTCTACAATCCTCAAGCAGGCAAGACTGTCTACAAAATCCTGGAAACACAGCATCTGGCCAGAGACATATTTTCCACAGAAAAATCACTACATTTATTTTCATGCGAGAAAGAAAAGCCTGAAGTTGGTAACTCTTCCGTAAAATTAATGGCATTTTTTTTTTTCCACGACACAGAAGCAAGCAAAGAGATGTACATTTTGTTCCAAGTCTTCTCACTCTGGACATAATATTCTGTGAATAAAATCAAACCAGAATCTTAGCTGTATAACAATATTTTCTAATACCACTGGCATTCTAATACCACTGGGTTTATTAAAATGAAAATGCTGAAAAACTCCCCCATTTCCCATGCTCATTCATTATTTTTGTACTCTATTCAGTTAAGACAATGAGACAAGTGTTTTCCTTTTCCCACTTCTACCTCCTAGACCAAGGACACGAAGTGCCTTGAGCTTTTGAGATATTTTACAGCTTTTGAGAGATATTTTATAGCCACCAAAATTTTTCTGCCTTCATTAAAAACTTATTAAAAACACCACCAGCACTTGGAGGGCAAATAATAAATCAACACACTCCATCCCAAATCTGCAAAATAACTTTGTTTCCTAGCAGCATTTTCATTATTCATTTTATTTAAGATTCTATTTTATTCTTTAGTAGTATTTTTGATACTCAAAGTTAATTAAAGGGATTCAACAATGCCAAAGCCTGGCTTACAACAGGTAGGGTCCAACACTCCCGTGTGCACATGCCCGTCAGCAGACATGAGAGCAATCTGTTTTTCCAGGCAGACATTCCTGGTTTTACCTCTCCATCCTCTTGCTGCTGGGACTCCTCTGAGGGTGGCCAGCCAGGGTTTCCTGAGAGAGCCCAGGCAGAAAGGTAAAAGTGGGAAGCTCCACCAGGTCATTAGGGACACACTGAGGAGCTTCCACGCCTTTCTTTGCCTTTTGTTGCCCTAAAAGCCAAGTGAGGAGGGGACAAAGCCCAGGCACTTGTGGGGGCAGAAGGCCGGTGACATTATTTTGTAAGTGGCCACCTAAGGAGCTTAAATAGAGGCCCAGAGCAGCACCCCACTGTGAGCCAGCTGCAAAGCCCTCCTGCCCTCCATGCCATGCTCCTGCTTTTACAGGGTTTAAGATCAATAGAGTGCCTGATAATCCCCCTTCAGCTTACTCCTTTCAATGAACATTCAAGCAAAAGGAAACTTTAAGCAAACATCATTTATTACCTCATCCTAACTGCTCTGTAGTAATCAAGGCATTGAAAGGATTCCTGTCCATGAACATGCAAGGATGGCTGGGTAAGCTCCAGTTCCCCTGCAAGTGGCATCCTCCAAACTTATTCTCAAATTATTAGGAAATACAGCTCAGCTGTAATATAAGCCATTAAAAAAAAAGCCCTCAGCCATTTAGAATAGACATATAGGCTTTGCTTTTAGCCTCCAACTGCTGAGACCTCCAATCTTCAAAAAGAATGCAGGTAGAAGGAACCTGCATTTTTAACTAGATTTCTTGAAGCAATTCATCCCTAGAGTTCAACAACAATATACTTTTGCTTATTTGCCTTTTAAGAGTGATCTTCACAGCCTTCCAAGTCAATCCAGTAAGATTTAAAGGATTGACAGCTCTTCTTCAAGGCCTCCAACAGAGCAAATTCAACTTGTCAGATTTAAGGGCATCTGAATCAGCTCTTGCAATATCTCCAGGTATTTCTGAGACATTTAATACCACATACCACTTCAGAATCTGGATTTTCAAGCAGCTACTTACAACAAAAATTGTTTTGATTTGGTTTGGTACTGCAAGCCTGGCTTTAACAGCAGAAACCAGAATCATGACAGCAATAATTTATTCCTTTTTCATAAAGTCAAAATTGCACTGTAAAAGCATGTGTAAAAGCCTAGTTTGAGTCAGATCGAAAACACCACATGCTTAATTCCTTCTACAATAGAAAGAGAATAGAAAGAGACTAGGACCTCTGCCAAGTTTTGTCCCCAGTCCTATAGCAGCTTATGTATTCACAGCAATTCAGCTCAACATCATCGATTGGGTACATCGCTGACTCGGGGTAAGGATGCGAAGGAGATGTCATTTTAACTTTCTAACATTTCTGATAACAAGGAAAGGGCAGCAAACCATTTTGTTCCTTGGAGGCAAAGCACACTCATCTTGAAGCTTAGGAAACATCTTCCACAGCTTCTAGTTGAAGCATTTCAACCATACTGCCATGCAAGAGGGATCCCTGTATATGGTGGAAGTAACAGGAGATGAAAGCAGTGTTATTTCACCTAGCACCAGAACACCTGACATCCAGAGGCTTTGAAGATCAAGAGTCAGATGCTGTAGAAACACAGTGAACAAAAATACAGACAGTTAGTAACCTGTAATTTTTCAGGCTGCTTCAGAATATCAGACAACTGAAGCAGCAATGGGGCTGAACAAGTGCACTTTGCTTTTTTTCCCCCCCCAGAACACTAATATCCCTTATAGATTTCAATATTCCTGCCTTGGTCCAGACAGCTCTGTGTCTGAAGTCTGCAGACTTTCTAAGTGCACATCATGACTCCTAACAAATAAAACATTTTTCCAGAACGCTTAAGGAAATGTAAACCTTCCACTTGTGTCTGCAAACATTTAGCTCCTTTTGATTAAGAATGCTGCATCCATCTTGGCTGCAGTAATAATTATAATGTCACTAGTAACAATTAGAATGTCTCTAGTCATGATATCAGGTGTGAGGAAGCACTTCAGATCTTTGGTATTCTCATTTTTCATGCTTAGCTATACAAGTCAGGTGACCTGAGGTCTGCTAAGTGCCTTTTTAGAAGGTTTAAGGGGACCATATTAATATATAAGCATTACCTCTGTGATAACTCCACACAAAAGGATATTAGTAATTTATGTGCTTTTCTGAGGTACTTAAGTTTTCCTTCCCTTCATTGGAAACAAGCACTGACAAAGATATGATGGAGTGAGAAGCACCTCTACTAGAACCATAGCAGGCATGTTTCACCAATCTACCTACAAAGCCTTTAAATATTTAATTTTCTTTCAGATGGCTTTGTACAAAGTGATAGACTTTTCCAGATATTTTGCTCTCATCAGTGTTGAAGCAAAACATCCTGATAAGGAGGGCAGTGTCGAAACCTGGGGATGTCAACACTGTAAGGTATCCAACCCCAGGGCTCTAAGAACAGTAAAATTCCTTCCCACTTAGAAGAAAACAAGTTTTGTGTCTGCCTTGCCTGTCCCCTCCCCCCACTCCAACTCCACTAATAACAAAGCATATAAATTATTTACATGTAAACAGCTGGAGCAAGAACAGCTTCAGGCAACATGGGGAATATTCAACTGGCAGCACTGGTCAGGAGAAGAAAGAGTTACTATTTTCTATGCAGTATTCAATATCTGTCCTTATAAAATATGAATTGTATGTATAATAATTTGTTACATGTACTGCGTACTGGTTCTCTGTACTCACAGCAGCTTCACATAACCCAAGTAAGCAGCAGCAATGAAACCACTAACAACTTGCAGTTGTGGTGTTCTCCAGGACATAACTAGATGAGAGTAAGAGTCTGATTCCCATACACTTTTATTTGAGTTTGGGGTCAGAGTTAGGGGTCAAATGACTCGGCTTTGAAAGGGTGCTGCCTCCCCCTGCTGTAGGAAACAACAACATTAGTCACTAAATAAGTACAGGATCAGCCTTGATTTGTAGTTTAAATTCTGCTTTTAAGTACGGCCTCAGCAAGGAGTGGATTTCCTTGTGTGGAAGGGGTCAGGCGCAGACGGCAATCCTGGCCCTCTGGCTGAGCAGGGGAGCATTCCACTTCACTCCTCTGGCCCGGTTTGCCCAGGGACTGGGGGAAGCGCATACCAGCGCGTCTGATGCGCTTAGGCAAGAACCAGAGAAATTCTATTCATCTTTCTTTTTCCCCGTGCTTCTCTGCCCCACTCAAAGACATCAGCCTGTCTGCACAAGTTCAGTCCTGTTGTCTTTTTACAGCAAGCTGGAAATCTGAAAGGGGGGGTAGGGGAAATCAAATTTAGGAGGCTGTTTCTCAGCTCTTTTATACTACCAGTTCTGCAGGTCATTCCACTGAAGTGGAGGTGAGTTCTGTGGTGGGAGTTTTTATCCAGTGACAGGGATTTTTAAAATTTGGAAATAAATTGGATTCCTTACTATGATGACTTGGGAAAGGTTAAAATGCATACTTTACAGAAATATTCCTGACAGAAAATGTGTTACATTTTCAGCCTAAAAGCCAGGTGTAAAACATGCCTAACACTATAGGGTCAACAAATGGGAAAGCCATGAACTAATAAAAATAGGTCTGAAAACCAAAAGCTTATTGGTTTAATTTCTATTGAGTTTCCAAGACTTTTCTAAAATATATTTAATTGGAATAATTTTCAGATATTGTTAGAGTAGCCACTACAGAAATTGATAATTTTGTAAAACAGGATTGAAGGTTGTTTGGTTTGGTTGAGGTTTTTCTGTGGAGTGTGTTTGGGTTTTGTCTGTTTGTTGTGATGTGTCTTGGTGGTGGTGTTTTTCTTTGTTGGCTTTTTTTTTTTTTTTAATAGGTATCAAATCAGGGCTAGTGGTTTTAATACCAGAGGAGAAGCTGTGGGAACCTAACCTTCAATTTTGTTTATAGAGTAAATTCTGAACATGGCCATCAGCAAACCACCTGAATTGTCTACCTTGGTTTCCTTCTATTTAAAAGAGAAATAATTATAACATTTCTGAATGATACTGCAAAAATTAGTTAATGAAGCTTAATGTAGCTGATGAATTCATCAAGAGCCACTAAATTAAGCATAAGTGATAGTAAGTAACATTTTGATCGTTGAAAATGTATTTGCTAACATGAAGTATATTTAATTGTTAGTGATAATTTCTCTGGGGCAGTTTGGTAAAAACTATTCATCTAAATTAACTACTACTTGTTCAAAAAATCACCATTTCTGCAGTGTAGACCTTCTGGTGTGCTACCTCTGTGGTTCTTTAAACTGGAACAGACATTCTAGCGTGGTTTAATATTGCATCTGAATGAGACTTGCCTGGAATCTCAAGGTAGCTTTTAGCATTGAAAGAAGCTAGTAATTGTAAAAAAACCTTTGGCTAGGTTCCTTTACTGCTGGGGAGATTTTGGGAAGAGACTAAATGGTGATGGATTTTATTTTTGTCATGCTGCCCTTCCTCAGCACGACAAGAATACCTGCCTGCTCCCTTCTGGTGTTGTGTTTCACTTAAAACGCTGGGCAGGGAAAAGGAGCCCTGTTTGTGTCCTCGAATACTGTTTGGAATATTCCCACCACCACCAGCGCCCACTTTTGTGGGGACAACCACACCCTAGTGCTCCAACCATCATGAGCATAGAGATGCTCAGGACATCCAAACCACACCATCAATGCCGGGGCTCTGAGCAGGGTGAGAAAATCCCACCAGAAATGCAGAGCAAATGGTGCAACAGAGGTTCCAACGCCACAGACTTTGCCTCAGAGCTCTGCCAAGCCCTACCTCTCATAAAGGATGTTCCTCTTCCAGCAGTCATTAGCAGCACACAATCCTCTCTCAGTGTCAGGGAATGTCCTCAGGGGGGTAAGATGTTACTTCGCCAGAGCAGATAGAACTTCTGTGGCTTCAGACCTGCTTATTCTCAAAACTGCCTCTTTTAATCCAGCTCCTTGCTGCTGGTCTCCATGGACATATTCATGAAAGGGTGTTTTTTCACTTGTCCAAGGTTTTGCTTGGATAGTCCACGTCTACAACCCATGACCAGCACCATCACACAGTGTACATTAAAAAAAACTTTAAAAAACAAGATAAATAAAATACTTGCTTTGAAAGTTACATTGCTTGATCTAGAAGTTTTTCTGAACAAATAATAAAAAAAAAAAGAAACAGAAACTCAAATCCCATGACTGTCAGCTCCCATTGGGGTTTTCCTATTAGAAATTAACCAGAGAGAAAAGAAGCCTCAATAGACTATAAGAAATTTCTTCATGAATTTTCCCCAGTTTGCTTTCCTTTGGCTTTCCATCCTGGAAATCAAGGCCACCTCAATAGTGATAAAGATGATGAAATTTGACATTTTAAATATGTATCAGATATTCGAAAAGTACAAGGAAAGAGGAACAAAAAACCCACTCAGAAGACCTTTAAAATTTGTAGTGAAAATGAAAAGGGAAACAGTCCTGTGGTTTAGAATTATTTTGCAAGTATAACTTAAGCAATTAGGTTTTGTTTAATCTCTTGCCAAAGCACTGCATACCAGCTGAATTTCCACTTTTGCTAGAGGAAATGTCTGGCCTTACAAAGCAGTTCATTAATTTCAGTGCGCAAAAAGTAAAGCTGATTGTACTGGTACAACTATTTAATTTTACATCTCAACCCAGGCTTCTAATTAATCATTTAAACCCTAGGAAATGGTGTCATCCTTAGCTTCCTAACAATTGACATAATGCAGCAAAGTATTACCTCATGTAACCTGAATGAAAGCAGTCCAAAGGTCTGCTTTCTTCAGGTCATATCCGTGTGCTGTTTTTTTTATTTTAGAACCAATATGTATCAGCATGTCTGCAGGTAATTATTAGGGGATAAGGAGTTCCTTGAAACAATGGCTATAAAATAATCTATAATTCATGGCCTGGATTATGGAGAAGGTTGGGAGAATGCAGTAGGGACACGATGACAAACTTGTTTGTGCAACTCCACCTAAAAACCTGACGCACAGCTAGGGAAGAGTTTTTGGCTTCTTGTTAAACACAATTTCTTAGCAGTTACCCTTCCCTGGCACAAAACAGAGCTCTAGAGACAGCTCTGACAGGTCAGCTACCATCCAACCAGTGTTTCACATCTTGGCATTCCTTGTATTCTTTCTTTACAAGGATCTTTGCTTGAGTTTCTTGGTTGATATTAGAGATACGATGTGAAAACATCTCAGAAACTCCTCACTGTTTAATTAGCTCTTTGAAATGACGTGTTTTCCCCCCCCATTACCCAGGAGGCATGAAATTACAGTTTAAAGCTACAATTTATTTGATGGTGTTTCACAGAATTATCAATGCTGGGAGAATTCAGTCGCAGAAGAGCCTGAGTTGGAAGGGATCCCTAAGGATCATCAAAGTCCAGCCCTTGGCCCTGCACAGGACACCACAAGAGTCACACCCTGTGCCTGACAACATTGTCCAAACCTCTGTTGAGCTCTCTCAGGCTTGGTGCTGCGACCACTGCCCTGGGGAGCCTGTTCCACTGCTCGACCACCCTCTGGGTGAAGAACCTTTTCCTGACACCCAACCTAAACCTCTCCTGACACAACTTCAGTGCTGCTCTGCTGAAATACCTGAAAATTTACACTTGGGATTGCAAAAATATAAGAAAATTTCCTTTCCCTTCCCACAGGAATTAGATATAGAATCATGCCCTCCTCAGAATGTAGTAAATCTCAGTTATCTGGAATATATTTCACTGTGTTAAGAAAATCCCAACTTCAGACCTGATTTTGTTTTACTTCCAACTTTCTCCAAACAAACATCACACCCCAGAAAAAATGTGGTTGTTGGTGGAGCCATGGAGGATCCCCTTTGCAAGATCTTAGGCATCACAGAACCTATAAAAGAACTTTGTGTACCATGATGAACTGAGCCACAAGCTAAGTACACGCAGCTCATACAATGCAGAGTCAGTAAATATATATGCAACCCAAGGTGTGTAGGCCTTTCATTCCTCAAAAATGTTCCCAGGCAATGTTACTGAATGGAAGTGTCAAAATATTGGTGCCTTCTGGCAATGCAGGCAGGATTCCCACTTTGCCTCCTGCTAAAATCACAAATCAACAGGCTAAGCACACACAATGGATAAAAAGAGAACTCCACAGCACGGTTTTCATATCTGCATATAAATGATATCCAGAATCACAGAAGATAGGGTTGAAGGAGGTTTAAATTTTCAGTTGGGCTGCCCCCACCCTTTCTTTTCAGGTGCAGTCAACTCATACCCTGCTAGTGAAGATCTAAAAAGTTCTGGAGATCTCCAGTGGAAGCTGCATAACTTGGCAATCATTCCAGCACCACACTACTCTTAGCATTAACAAAAACCTTTCCTCATGTTTAACCTCCTCCTGTCTTAGCTACTTGAGGCTAACATCAGGAAACAGTAGCTCAGATGAAACTCTAAGAGCACGTAATGGAGGGGAAGATTACATCTGCTACAAATGAGACATCTACTTAAAAATCAATATTTGTAATTTTTACAAAAAGTATGTTAAACGCAACTTGCATCACAATCCACCAGAAGCCGTAACAATTCTTAACACATTTTTTTCTTCAAAATAACCATCTAGCTGTTCCTAAGAGCATTATCTGTCAATTTTTCTTAATAATTTTCTTTTCTTTTTCTCAGTGTCATTTTACTACATAGTTTTCCAAGCTGTTACTGTTTTTCCAATTGCTTGTAGCACAGTGTCACCTGTCAATTTAATATGCACCCTTTCTATATTACTATCCCTATCATCAAGGAAATCATGGAATTGTACAAGAACCAAAACGGAAATCCTGCAGAAATGCCATTAAAACAACTTTCTCATTTGGCAAAGGATCACTGACAGCAAATTCTTGAGCATGCTTTGCCAGCCAACCAGGATGTGCATTTCAGAATTATCTCAGCAAGTCCATGTAACAAATTAGATGGTGCCTGATAAGGATGCAAGATGGTGTAAAAAACCTTCCCTGGTATTGAGGGGAGTTCTGCTATCCATGTCAGCCCTACATTTTCCCAGAGAATGTCAAGCTGGTTTCCAATTATTAGTTTGGACTTCAAATTATTAGCATCTGCTGGATAATCAAAGATCTCTTTCTTAGCCTAATGCTGCTGTCAGATCTTTTGTGGAACTGATATTGGTCTAACCATGCAATGCAAAGGACTCTGCCATCTAGGTCAGGACACCAGTTCCATCAGAGCTCATGAAATGCTTACCCCTCCCAAAATCTGTTTCCTGACATCCCCATTTTCATTTTCCTCTTCTCATCCTGGTCTGAAACTCATGAGTGTCAACAGAATGACTGCCCTTGAGGAATTATAACAAAACAGAAAATAGAACAATTTTATTCTTGCAAACACGTCTGCGTTTTGTATCAACCCCCTGCCCGCAGCACTTTGCTGTCTTGCCCGTGGTCTGGCAGTCCATTTTCAGTTTTAGGCTCCTCGAGGCAGAGGCAGGACACTCTATCCTGTGGTTACTCCCAGTAATGCACTGTGCCTCCCACAGTGGCTTGACCACTAATTGAAGCTGTAGGTTCCTGTTGTCACAGAGGGAATGCAGTGCAATCCTTCTAAATCCAAATTGCTTTCGATTGCTGCACAGGGCACAAACAGAGACATTGCAAATGACAGCCCATATT
Source organism: Promerops cafer (assembly GCA_013398275.1). Classification (NCBI taxonomy): domain Eukaryota; kingdom Metazoa; phylum Chordata; class Aves; order Passeriformes; family Nectariniidae; genus Promerops; species Promerops cafer. The sequence goes on along the minus strand of VZSE01015422.1, from coordinate 156,249 downwards.
TAGAACATGGACTTCCAGGGAATCTGAAACTTTAATGATTTACAGCCCGATTTTGTAAGACAATCACCAACACACTTTTCTAACTAATTAGCAAACAGAGGCAGTTGTGGAGAACACCTATTTTACTGTTCTGTTTTAATAATCTTTATCAGCAACATTTCCCCCCCACTCCGCAAAATATCTGCATCTAACAAGGAACAAATAAATTTAATCACTCTCTGCTGATGTAATTACTTCATCTTCTTATTTTATGCCTTGACCAAAGTAACACCTTAGTGACCATTTGGTTAAAAGTATATTTTTCCATTTCAGCAGAATGGAGAAAAAAACATCCCACCTGCTCTGACATACTTAATTTTTATTTTGGAGCCCCCACCCAAATTCTAGTTTTCCTAGCAGGCCTGTTACATTGTGTTAAAACCCTCCTCCCCTAAGTTATGCCTCAAGATTGATTCATTACTTCGGGAATGGTTTCAGGTACAGAAAGTCGGTCTTGGAATTCAAATCTATCTGCCTAAAAAGCCTCAAAAAACCCTTTTTCCACACTTCCCCACCCACTGATGTGTCATTCTTCTGTCAGTTGATGCTTCCTCTGACGAGCGTATGTCCTGATTTGTTTGTTAGTACAAGATGATGAGTAAAAAAAGTAGAAAATTACACATAATTAGGTAAAAATATTTTGTATGGGGAAATTAATTAAACCTGCACTCATCCACACCTTAAAGAGTGTGACAGCAATTAATTAGACCTACTTTGTAACCAACCATTAACCTAAACATTTTTTGTAATAGTAATAATACACTGTACAGATAGGGGACTTAGTATTTAATTTCTCAAAACTGCAAATCAAACACTGCTCTGGCTTTTGAAAGCCAAAGCTACTGACTCTTGATACAGCAAGAAATTTCAGTGTGGTTCACTGCATACCTGTGCTGGGATATCAGAAAATTTTATAGCCTAGGTGAATAATTATGTGTATTTTTTAAATTTCCATAGCATCTCATCTCTGAGAATCTCAAGCATACCAAATGTCTGCTCAGTAAGATCATTCGACCTTTCTGCAGTCAGCATGTGATCCAGTTTGAACGAGCAGCAGAGGGTTTGTGGTTTGCCCAGAGTTAATGGCAGAGCTGGAGCAGAGTCAGAGCTCCTGCCGTGCCTGTCCTCTCCTGTTCTGACCACAGGACCACACACCCACATCACCCCACAGAACAACACAGGACTGGAGTGAAATTTCCAGTACAAGCTTTTGTTACATCTCTCCTGTGCAGCCAATCCCACAGCCTAGAACAACTGTATAACTGTGTATTTTTTCTCAGATTTACAGTGTTCTCTAGAATTTTAACCTTTCTGTATCCCAGTTAAAGGTGCCACAACTGAAAACTGATATTTCCACCTTGGTTTTCCATTAACTATATGAATAATCAATGATAGAGGCATGAAAGCAAGTGAGCTGGGGGAAAGGAGAATTCCTCAGTTTGTTTTTTAACACAAGTTACTTCATACAGCTTAAAAAAAAAAAAACTGTAGGAGAAATGCTGGAATCAATGTACTTTGTCTTTTGCTTGCAGAGATCTTTCACAAGCATCAATAAAAAATTCCCAGGAGCAAGAAACCTCCCAAAAAATTATTTTAAGCCAAACTGAAACATTTTAAAATTAAATAAATGTGCAGGGAGCCACAGGGAGTAGCCAAATATCTGGAGCTGGCAGTAAGCATTGTTTAAGAGCCTAAGCTTGGTCATTTAATCATTGGAATTCCTTTAGGTTTTTTGTTGAGGCAGAAATTATATATGTCCTCATAAAATATGCAGTTTGGAATTCACAAAAGGTCAGTCCATCGGTGGCCCTGGAATCCTGTTATATGTGGCTTGATGAAATTGCAAAATACTACATTTCTAGTAACCTGCAGGGTCACTTCTAATGCCTTTTTACAAAGGGCCTGTACTAGACATAATTTAAGTCCTACTTAAGACATTAAAAAGGATTTAAGTGGGATTTTAAAGATTAATAAACCTCATGTAGGTCTTTTATACCACGATGAATTTAATCTACATTTCCCAGCAGCACTTCAGGACAAGCTCACTACAGTTTTTCTATACTTGCCCTAGGAGTACGGAATACAACATGCAGGGAGTGAAAACATCTGTGATTCCCACAACTATTAATTCAGTCACTGTCCAGACAACAAGGGAATCTAGTTATTTCCAGTCTGCTTCAGCACATTCATCAAATAAAGGGAAAAAACAATGGAAAGCAGCAGGAAGCCATCCTCCAACTACAGTGCCCTAGCAGAACAAGCTGTAACATCAAGTATTTTAAAATAAATTATACTAGAGATTGAATGTATTTATACATATTGAAACTGGGTTTGTGCCCAAAATATGTGGGAGCACTCACAATATGGTGATTTTTATATTCTTTCACCCAAGTCCTGTGCTATGGTATCTATCAATTATTTTCTGTAAAGTTTACCAGGGACCAAAAAAACTCCTGCTGGGTAAGATTTGTACACAGCCAGCAGCAAGTACATTCAATTATGACAGTGTTTACTTAAATGCACAATGAAACATGACCATTAACTGAGTTTCTATCTCAAGGAAATACTTGTAGAAAATGTATCCAGAGTCTTTTTCTCCTTGTTTTGGAGAATGAAGTACAAAAAGACAGATGCAACTGGCAGCAATTTTAGTCTCTTGGTGGCTCAGGAAACGTGGAACCTAACTCTTACATAATGGATTGAGAATAAATTTAATTTGTCTGTGTAAAGCAAAGTAATCTGTACGTATTCTTGCACTGACTGAGGGTCAGGTTTGGTTTTTCATTTAACTACCCACCTTGGCTATATAATAAATCTTACATAAACAAACCCAGACAGCAGGATTAAAGGATAAACATAACTAATGCTCAGATCCAGGGACTGTGATGAATGAGAGGAAAAAAGCCAAACAAACCTCAAAAGATGCACTGTGCATGCACATTGCCTTTAATTATCAAACCTGACCAAAGTGTATCATTTTTTTCCTAAAAATTAACCTATAAATACACTTCAGCTGATTTTGAACTCATTAGGTTATTTTCTGCTATTATCACCTAATAGGAAAGGGTGGGTTTTTTCCTGATATAGCTGTATTGAAGATTATTAACAGTAAATGCCTATGAGAATTTATGATTTTATAGCTTTGTGTTCAAGACTGCTGGAAAAAACCATTCTGGTATTTGCTGAGCATGATGAAAGGAGGAACTTCATTTCAAGGCATTTGCAAAACATATATCTGCTATTTCATGTTATTCCAATTTTCTATTATTCCAATAACACCAATATAGAACGCCTATTTCCAATTGCACCACAGCAGTCAATTTATAGAAAACACAATATTTGGAAACACTAAACAGAGAAAATAGTGAGAAAATCTAACCCCAACATACACAGAAGAAGAGGATGATGTGAGAAACACTTTCTTGATTCCTTTCAAACCACTGATATTTGCATTATCATAAAAAAAATTCTCTCTCCTAAAGAACCCGTTAAGGACTCACTCCTCTCACTTTCACAACTGAAATGACCTAAATATCACAAAGCCCTTCTGTATTTTTATAAGCTATTAATGAACCTGAATAGAAATTATTTGAATTAAGGTTATATTTTATGAATAGTTTCTTTTGCAATTAATTGCATTTGGTTGTCATATTGATTATCTTATTACCAGTTTACTTTTGCTGATGGAAGGTGCTTCTGTCACTGAAGTCCCAGCCTTCCAAGTCCTTAATTGATCCTTCTTCTCAAAGCAATATGAATAACTTAGGGAAAGCATTTACACCACAAAACTGAGAAGTTTCACAAGAGAAATGAAGTAATTCATTCTCCACTTTCCAAAATGAAAGCTGTGGTAAATTTCTCAGTTATCAACTTATGGACCCCATATTTTCCCATACAATGACAAACACTAGAAAGCATGATCTGAATGTCTATACAGATATAATTTACTATCTGAGAAGAGCTAAAATATGCGACCTCCAGGGAAAAAGAAAATGGTGAACCAACATAATTTTAAAAATATAAAAAAGAACAGATTAAAATATTTCCATATATAAGAAACAGAAAAATATTTTTGGAAACAAGCCAAAGTCTTAGCATAGGAAAAATCACAGGGCTCTTCCAATGAGAACAATATCAGCTTCCACATATTGCCTTCTGATATTTCAGAAAAGAAAATCTGTACATTCAAACGAAATTTTTTTATTCCCCAAATCCCCAGAACAAGTTTTGAAATATCAAGTGACTTTTTACTGACTGGAAGAAACTTTCTTGCCCATTTCAGATTTGATCTGATTCATCAACTCTGTTACTCAGGAGACTAACAAATGGAGACACTGCCCCACAATTCCACACCTTATGTCCAGTGAGAAGTCACCAGTTAGCCTGAAATGTAAATTTACAACCACACCACCTATCTCTAAGGCCAAGCCATTTGTCTGAATAGAATTTGTTTGAATATAACTAATTCTCCTGATGCAAGAAAACAGCTTTGTTGCCAAAAATTCACAGTTGATTCAGATACTCAAGCCATGTGTTTGTCTGTTGGGGAATAGTTATCTGAAGGGCAGAGCATGAGTACAGCTGGAAATACAACAAACAAAAAGGATTCAAAATCACCATCATAAAAAGAAATGAAAATTATATGTTGCAGTAGTTACTATCATAGTAAAACATCCTTTCACAGCTATAAAAACCTGCATTCTGCATCTCTGCTCAAGTTTGCTAGTACAAGGCTCAAATAGGATTATTAGATGAAAGAGCACTCTTTTTTACTTCCTGTTAACTGCTCTGTACCTCCTCAAAACACAAGTTTTGGAAGCATTTGATAAATAGCAGATTTTTTTGTTTAAATTCACTTTGTTTCTATAAATTGAATTACACAATCCCTTTTAACACAGAACTTTAGAAACATTTAGGTTGGAAAAGACCTCTAAGATCAGCAAGCCCAACATTCAGCATCAACAGATAGAAGTACTTTTGTCCGTGGGATGTGAACAATAAGATAATGCAGTAGTGCTTTGTCTTGCTGCACTTGTATTTATTTTTAATAGCAATTGTAGCCAGTGATTCAATCTTTCTATACCTTGTATACACCATCCTGAAAGAAAACACTTATTTTTCTCTAATGTAAGAATCACGACAGAAATATCTGACTCACACAGCGTGGAGCTGTTGACATTTGTCTCAGATGACTGGGTACAATCATGCTTCTGTGTGCCTCCCTCTTCCCCCTGTACTTTTAAGACAATTTTCACCCTGTCCTTCAAGGCAATGCTGAAACCCACCAAGAAGTGCAGTGAATATGCTCTTTGAAAAGCTGGGGTTTTCCCTGTGTTCTTGTTACAAATAGTTTGAGTGATAACCAAACACAACCCCCCCAGGAGATTGCCTTGCATGGTTCCTTATTCAGTATATTGCTCAAAAGTGCCAGAGCCCATATTGATTTCAGCTCACCCAGGACTGGTGAGATGGCATGCACTGGAATTCCTGTGTGCTGTACAGAGACAGGGTTACTGACCTGAAACTGGGGTTCTCAGGGAGTGTCACAGCTGCTGCTCAGCACAGAGGCAGCCACACATTGCACAGCTCACCCCAAACCAGGGGAAACCTGAGGAGAGTTATGTGCTTTAATTATACTCATCTCAGTGATAAGGGGGATTTCTTTTAATTCAGTAGGTACTGAGCACACTTGCAGCTGTTCCTCCTTTTCCCACTGTCCTGCAAGATAAACAGGAGCAAAAAGTGAAGCTGTATTGATAAACTCCAACCAGAGAGTGGTAACCTGGCATTTACAGTCCACTGCTTTCTGAAGGTAGAGACACAGAGTCTACTCCACAATCCAAAAAGACACATAGGAAAGGCATGTCATGGACTAAACTCTGCTATCAGAATGCTCAAAAAATGAACAAGGTCAACATTCAGACGTTCACTCACTATGAGTTCATTGTATGAAGCCAAAGTTAAGTCAACTTGTTAATACTTTTGAATATATTCTGAAATCTATTATAAAAAAAATAATTCTGGTGTTTTTTTAATTTACTCATGAATTTTTCCTCAAAATCAAATTAATACAAAATTCACCAAAATTTCTTTTAGGAATGAAGACTTCTCATATCCAAATTCTCCATACTGTAGGAAGGAAAATAATTGTCAACAACACAGATGATAGGAAAATTCTGAAATCCTTACAGCTTAGTGACTGGGGCTGGAGGAGTATCATCTTCTGATTCTTAGATTCTGGAAAGTAAAGTGATATTTTGCCTTAAGGGTGATGTGGGTATTTGTGTGTGAGGTGACACTTCCTTGAATAGACCAAAGTAAAAACCCATATTTTGCACAAAATGAAACTACAACAACTCAGGTGAAAAAGAACATCACTGAGGGATGAAGGTGAGTAGTTCTTAAAAAACCCAAAAAACTATAGTATAATCTTTCCAAATAATCCTAAAAAAATGCAGTAATAAGAAAAGTTTCTTGCAAACATCTCTGATCAAAATGAACTGAAAAACTGCTTATCCAACAGACATTTACAAGTGGAAGCCATTTCCCCATCAATGATCACTCACATGTCCCCAGTGTTTTGGAGCACATCTGAAATCTGGCATTTTTATTAATTCCAGGAAAAGAGAAAGGGGGAATAAATAATATTCTTCTACTCTAATGGTCCTTTAACAGACACATACAGATACTAAGGTTTGTGGGAGAAAGAGGAATAAATCACTTCAGCTAAATTCATTCAGTCACAAGTGCAAAATTATCTCCATATCCAATTTCTCACAGACAACTCTCCCTATGTACAAACAGCCTGGAACTGAGAACAAGCTAAAACATCTACTTACCCTCCTAATTTTCTCTCTGTTTAACAACCTTTCAGACAAGGTCTCCCCACATTTACACAATAGCCACCTGGATCTGCTTTCCTTCCAACAAGTTCCCACTTGTGGAAGTTTTACCAGTAAGCAACTTCGTCAAGGCTTTCGTCAAGGAGCTGTAAGCTTCCTCAAAAGGTCTTGGAACTCCACAGAGGTCTTGTCCTGCATCCCTTGTGTAAGCTCTGCTGTGCACACCAACAGGCCTGGTATCAATATATCCATAAACACCACCAAAAAAATCAATATTCTTTGCAAAAAGAAAACAGCCAACCTCTCATAACCACATCTGTCAGCATTTGGCTTGTAAACAGCAACTAATTCAAATGAAAAATGAACACTGGCACCTTTCTGAAACCAACAGACTGTGAGCTTATGAGAAATGCAGAGCAAATTAAGGATGAGATCAAGCCCAATAATACTTCCAAAGAGAAATGAATCACTGAAAAACCCCACAGTGGGAAGAAAAAACAGAGCAACACTTTTTCATAAGAGCGAGTAACTGAAGAAAGTTTTGATAGTGTTACCAACTTCTGCAGCAAGATATGCTAGGTCATGTTAGGAGAGACCACTAAAGAAGAAATTGTATGCTGAAGCAGCAAAGGTACTTATCTAAAAAAAATTATCTGTAAGAGGAGGAGGAGTACAATCTCCAAGAAAAATACTATGAGATCTACTATTGAAAAATAAGCAACTTTGGTTTATGTATCCCTGTCACATCTTTCCATAATATTCAGCAAAAATGGCTGCAGCAGTGTTTTGCATTACACAGAACGTTGGGTTATTGCTGATTTCTTGTAAGAGTTTGGAGGATTTTTGTTTCTCAGTTCCTCATAGATCTGACTGCTTGTTCTCCTTGCATATAAAGAGATTTGTTTCCTGAAAAGTCTTCAGAAAGCAAGCTAATTGAAAAGAGCTTGCATAAGTCCCAGGAAAACTACAGGCAATTACAGAAAATTGTAGCTGGTCATTCAGTCCATAACAAAAACAGATATTAAAACAGACAGCCCAAACCAGTTATTATCCCTCTTATTGAAATATCCTGCAGCAAAGTGTATGAAATAATACCACACAGAGATATCCCTGGTGGTGCCAGCACTTTATGATGCCATCTATAGACCAAGGAGGTTGGATGTTGGATTTTTTTACTGCTTGCATGCTCTGGAGAGCAAGGCATGAGGCTGCTCACCCCAACTCCTGAAGCAGAGGGAGAGACAAAAAGCCCCTGTTCCCACACACTGGCTGCATTGCCCTGGGCTGAACCACAAGCTCATGGAGTTTTCCTGCTCCCTCTCTCTGTTCCTAGAGCTCCCAGCTAATTTATTTACACAGTTCATGCCAGCTGGGAAGTGACCGCTGCCTTGAAGGAAGCAGAAAAGTCAGGAACTCGTTTCACATGAACCTCTGAACAAGCACACAGCAAATCTTCTCAATAGACACAGAGGAATGACAAGAGTTGGGGGAAAAAGAATGAGGCAGAAAGATTTTGGGGGAAGACATTAAAAATTAAGATAACAGTAAAAAAGCAACACAAATGAAGAAAAAATTTCACAGTTCAAAGGACAACGCAAATGGAAAAATGCATTGTGTTACAAGAAAGCTCAGTCTAGTCTGTGAAAATACAAGTTGTATGGGCTCACATCATCCCAATGATGAGATTGACTGACTCTAAGCTACTAAACACAGTAAACTACCACGATTCTAATTTTCTTCCCTGTTTTAACCAATTTCCATCACTCTCAGAGAGATTTCTGCAGCAGCATCTTTACATCCTGTATATGAATAGATGAAATTGTTAGTGGAGTTCAGTATGTAAATAAACTACATTGAACTGTTGGAGAGTTACTAAAACTGTATTGCCACTTATACAAGTGATATATTTACTGAGTTTAAATGTGGGTATTTCCAGCCTTTTTGAAGATTGCAAGATGAGGAACACAGGGTTGTACATATTTATGCTTATATTTATTATCCCTGCTTAAAAACAGTATCCTAAGAGCCTGACAGATTTATTAGCTGTTTCTGTGTTCTTACCACAGCCGAAGTGCTTCATGACAGGCAGTCTACCTGTAGGCTGGGGGGTTATTTTGAGGAAGGTATTGAACAGGTTAAAAGTGTTTTCACTGTCTCTGTACAAACAAAACCAGCCCTTGAAACCAAAGACACTCCTTTTCCTCACAAGGTCAGTATTTTAAGCAACTGCAGCCATGGGACACACCACATAAGAGCTATCACGATTCAGACTGGCCCACAAAATAAAACTCATCAGACAGCAACAGTCTACAAAGTGGGAGTTTACACAGGACTTGACAAAACGTTTATAATCCTCTGCCTGCCAGCTACTAAGAAGTTACTTTGAAAACTTTTCCTTTCCCTGTGCCTCAAAAAGAACAACCCCCCCAAAACACCAAACTAAGACCAAAACAAACCCCAGTTCTTTTTAAATTAGTACTAACACTATTGTTTCCTGCATTAGTGTGACTTGCCCAGAGATCAGTAGGCAGCAGCTACGCAAGGATGTAACGGAAGCAAAGAGAAGCTGTGCACAAAGCAAGACTAGGGAGAGTGACTAAAACCCATGAGCTGTGCAATTAAAACGTTGACAGAGACCTAAATCCCCCTAGCACCTTTCTCCTTTCCCATATCGCTCTTTCTCAACAGAAAACATTTCATCTAATCATCAAAGAGATTTTGGTGTTAAGACTTCAGCTGTCATTTTAAAAGTTAAGTCTTTTCAACTTACTTCATGATGTCAGTGATATTCCAACAGAAACGTGAAATGCCATAAATGTTAAGTTTAATCTCATCACAAAACACACAAAGTAATCCTTGTTCCTGCAGTTGGTTTACTGCCAGGTAAAAAAACCTTTGCAAAGAGTACAAGTGAATTAAATAATCTGACAGATTCCCACTGTAGTTAGTACTGAAATTCCAGATATCACCTGTCCAGTTAAGAAAAATGAATTTTCAGCCTCAAAACTTGATTTGAAAAGTGTGAGACTCCTTCCTTTGTAGCCAGTTAGCTCAAAAACTAGCTTTTTATGTAATTGACATGTTTCCTTTATCAAAAAGGCAGAAGAATGCTACTGTTACATACAACAAATACACTTAATTTTCACATCTCTCTTTCAGGCTTAATTTCCTCCATGCAGATTCTGCTGCAAAGGAAAGAGGAGAAAGGAAAACTGTAGAAAACATGTTACTACTAGCTCTAAGTCTGGCTTATTAAGGAGCTCTCAAGTACTTCATACCAAAACATCCTGACTGATCTTGAGTGACTTATTTTCAGTGGCTGGTACTAAAATCCTGAACAGTCAGATCTGCATTCCTTCAAATAATTTTTGTCAAATACACATCAGCCCAGTAAGCTCGGGTGTCACAGTACAAGCTGGCTTATACAGAGCAATTAATTCGGCTATAAATAAGAAACCCAGCCTGCTCCATAAACCAGCCCCTGGGTTGACTGACAGGAACTTCACCCAATCACCATCTTTCCTAACCTGCAGACATCTCACTGGTCCAGGATCGGGGTGGGCGTAAAAGATCAGACCAATGAGCTATCCAGACCGGGTTTTTCAAATGCCCTTTATAAAGAGGGGCTGGAGAATAAATGCTCCCTGTTGCCATATGGATATTGGGGTGTGTGTTGTCCCTGTCTCCAACCACCTCCTCACATGGAACATGTGACTATTAATGTAATACTCAGGCTTTCTAAAGCAGAATGTTCCTATGGAGGCACTTCAGCCTCAGATTGTTCCTCACAGCAATACATCTTCTCCAAGGTTTATTCTAAAATTTATGGAATAACCTCTCTGTGCTACCAGACGTGTTTCACTTCCTTCAAGGGTAGGTGATTGTCACCCAAAGGTTTCAGGAGCTTTGTCATGATGAGAAGCAGAGCTCTGGGAGGTCAGTGAGGCTGAGAAACACATGCCCACTAACAAACTCTACAATAGTCTTTATAGAGTAGAAAATTGTGCTGGTTTCAGGTAGGATATATACAGGATAAAGGGGAGAAGATCAGATTTTAAATGGAATTGTTAGCTACCGGAAAATTTCTCAGTGGTATCTGATCTTTCTAGGAAGAAGGTACTATGTAGCACCACATTTGCAGAATCACGCTTTGGAGCAGAGATAACCCCAGTAATGCTGTTTGCACAGACTCTTCTTCCTAATGGTAGGAGTATTCTACAAAACCTGCAAGAGGGTTTAGGGTTTCAGCTTTCTGTATTAAAATCTTAGCACAAACTTGCCAAAATGATAATCACCTCTGATTAGCGATACAGAAACTGCGATTCTCCCAAATTATAGAAAATTGCTTTTGCTGTCCAGTGGTCTTTCAAGGCCAAAATACATCATTTATTGTATCATTCCCAAGAGGTATCATACTTGGCACACGACCATACTAGAGTGGAAATTTCCGGACATACTAGATTGTATCAACACAATTTGTCATTGAGCAATAATTCTTTGCTTGCAAATATCTGGATAGACTCCAATGAAAACTGTGTAAAACGCTAAACTACAAACATTTTAATCTTGCAGACTGATGTGGAATGTTCGACTCCTGGCCGAGGCCTCCCTCCTCAGCATGTGCATTGCAACCAGTTTGCCTGTTACTGTGTCACATTCATCATTAATGTTGTAAGGAGAGGAAAAAAACACAGAAGTTTTTATTAAGATCTGCTTATCTAAAAGGAATAAGACAAAAACAAACACCACCAACAAAACCCAAACCAAAAATACTACTTCAAGTTTTCATGGTCATAGCCCTAAATATATGGCAAACACACAACTGTTGAATTTACCCCTGCATTCTCTCCAGCTGAACATGTGTTTTCAATCTGAGTTTTAAACATTTCCTTTTCTTTTCCAGCTGTAAAACAATACTTTCTAATCAGAAGATGGTAGTAGACAAGATATTCTATTTTTAAGACGCTCTGGGAAAGTGAATAGGCTCAATCATCTGAGAGGACTGCCAGTGGTGCAATCCAAGAGACAGCTTCAGTGTCAAAGTGTAAAATTACTCACCACAACATTTAGCTAAGAATCTGGTTTATGCCATGATCTCATTTTTTTCCGTCTTTTATAGATGCTAAAATATCAATCATGACAACTTATTATTTCGAAAATGTTAAAATTACAACATTCAAAACTCCATACATGTGGGAAATTCATCAAGAAAAAGAAAAATGTTTGTAGATGATAAAGAATTACTGCATCAATTGTGTATTTACCACTTCATCTTCTCATTAAGATCCTTCATATGAAACTGCAGCATAGCTGGCCTCATCAAAAGCCCTGAAAATCTGTAATTCCTTGCCTGTGAACTGGGGACTGGCTCACTGGGGTCTCTTTCCACTGCAGCTTTAAAATAGGCATGTTGACTTTGTGGGAACTGAATTGCATCTATACCAAAGGGGAGCTGAGGTCCTTTCAGCTACACCTGGAACTGACGTGTTTTAACATAGAAAAAATTAGATTTTTCAGGCTCAACTAGAACTGGCAAAATTCAGTGCTGCTCTGCCAGCAGGAGGAAGCAGAGCACGCATGGGCAGTATCACAGGATGAAGGGAGAGATGCTGTGAAGCAGAGAGGGAAAGAAATCTCACGGGTTTTCTGCACATCTGTGGGAAAGAGAGAAGCAGCACCCGAACACTTCATGGGCACGAGAGCAAGGACAGACGTGACTGAAGATCCAAGTATGTATGTGGGTGAGGAAAGCAGCTGGGGGAAAGCAGGAAGGGGTTCCTCACAGAAAGGAGTCAGAAAGAAGTGCTGAGAGGTTTGTGCAAGAAATGGTACACAGGGGGGGAGAAAATCTCTCTTCCTCTAGCTTTCTATTTCATGGGATAATATCATAACTAAAGCAAAGAGAGAAAGAACAATTCTGAAACTATTAAATGCTTCCCCAATTAACTTTCTTATACTACTTAAATGTGTATATTCTTCATCCAGGAGTTAAAGATCAGATTCTTTATATTCATAGTAATGGACTTTTACAGTAATGAGGATGAACATTTATTGCAACTAATTTTTAAAAATACATTAAGTGTGTGTTTGAATTGTGGGGATTTTTTTTCTCTCATGTTGATCACATCATCTCTCATGGAAGCCCAAAGCCTTTCCAAGAAGAAAGCAAGAAAAAACTCACAAAGTCTCTTTCTTCAACTGAGAACTTCCTGAGATAAAACACATTACCTTCTCCCCTAACACATACATGAAAATTCTCTTTTCTTCCCTCAGAAAAAACAAGTTTCAGGTGAGCATTATTCCCTGCCAGCATTCCTGCACCCCTTGCTGTCCCCTCTCAGAGCTGTGCAGACACTCCTGGCAGTGCCATCGCCCAGAGGGCTGCAGGACAGATGGTGTGTCTGGCACCTCACATGTCCCCAGGCCTGGCAGGCACAGCTCTCTGATGGGGAACAGCATTTTGTGCTCTGGGAGTATTTCTGTCCTGGATTTCCCGGGGCTGGGGAGTCTCTGGAGGGCTGTGTTTGTTGGCTTTTGTATTTGTTTTTTTTTTTGTTTGTTTTTATTTTTCAAACCCATCAGTATTTATTTAGTATAAGCTCTAAATTGCTTGCTTCACCCCTCCTCTCCTCCCATTTTTAGTATGACTCTATAGGCAACAAGCCAAAAAAATATGATCGTTAGCTGTGCAACAATGTCATGCCTTAACATGCTTTTCTGTAATTCACATGTTTAAAAGTTTATCCAGCAGCCTGTAGCCTATATTATTATATCAGCCGTTCCTCTGCCAAAAAAAAAAAAAAAGGAAAAAAGAAAGAATTTGTATGTTTAAATTTTTTTAATTGTAAAATTTGAACTAGTTTTTAATATCTACTCAGGACTTTTATTAGATGTAGCTTTATCAAAATAAAAAAAAAAATTACAGGAACAAAGGTGCTTCTAAAGACTTCCCTTGCATAATTATATAGGACAGAATTTATAAAAATACTTTGTTCTATTTTCAAGTGAACAGTCACAGGGTCAATAAAGAAAAAAGACATTCTAACTTCCTTGTCACTTTAGCTTAGAAGACAGAAGAGCTATTCTGAACTCAATAAGAATCTGAGCAGCAACTCCATGTGTTATTATAGCCAGACTCAGAATTAAATACCCCAGAATTCTGTCCACAATTATGATCTCCATTGATTCATATTTCTTGCATTAAAGCAAACACGATTTCCCTCTATGGGAATCTAACATCTTTCATGTGGAAATTTCAGTATTTTGTCAGAGGATGGACCACTGAAGAGGAGACAATCCCTTATGGTGTCATGTCACTCAGTTTTACCCACCTAGCTCAAATTAATTACCTAGACTCCTTCTCAGGACATCAAGTAAGCTGTCAGACAAAGAGAATGCTAAAAAAATGCCACTTTTCCTGCACTGCAGCCTTGCAGGACTCCAGGACTGGAAATTTCCCAAAGCTGGCAGAAGACGCTGCTTCCATGCTGACAAAATATGGCCTGGTAATTGAATGAGGGGACCTGCCAGGCAGCTGATGGCAAGGGATCATGTGACCCTCTTAGGGCAGCTTGGTGACAGCAAGAGCTGGCCAGAGATGGCCAAGCAGCTTAGGAGGAAAGACCTGATTGTGCTAAAATGCTAATGCAATTAAGTCCTCAAGATACCAGAAATTTAGAACTCCCCCCTGCCAAGGTTTGTATATTGAGATTACTTTAACTGGTTCTTATTAGCCATGAATTTAATGAGTGACAGGATCCTCAAACTAAAAGCCCAGAAAGCTTTACCTTTTGCAGAAAACCCCAACATAACCAAACATAACCCCCCCCCCAAAAAGCCCAAAAAACCAAACAGCACATTTTATCTCTCTACACTTCTCATGGTGAGCTGTCAGCTCTGTTTAGGCATTGAGAGTCACCTCAGGACTAGGTAATGCCTCTCTTCTCAAAACCGTTCCATGACAAGAAAATTGTATTTACACACAAAATTAAGGAAGATGAAACAAGGTTTCTGACAGTCTCAATACAGAAAAGTATAGCAAGATACCAATCCTTCATAGGAAAGCAGCTATTTGAATTGTCTTCTTATTGATACATTTGAAACAAATACAAGGAAGTATCAGACTTAAACTGTGCCAAACGAGAATAAAACTGCTTGTTACTTGCTTCTCAAAAATGCATTTTGCTTGCAGCCTTGAATCCAAGGCTTCTTTTGAGTTTACAGGCATCACATCATGATTTCACCAGTGCAGTGTTTGTGGTGATGTCAGTGTCTTTGCAAGTGCTTATTAAGCAGGTTTTATCAATGGATTAAGAAGCAGCTCAGCTGCCAAGAAGAGCAAAATAAATTTTAGATCAAAGCATATAATCAACAGACATAACAGGTGACTAAGTACCATCTGTCAGCATCTCGTACCATGACACAGAAGCGGTATGAATATAAAAACAACGGTGCAGACATTATACACTTCCTCTTCCATATTTCTTCTAAACTATTTGCATTCCTGAGCTGGCATGGTTTCTCTCAGTGCATGGTGATGCTGACTTTTCTGAAATCCCCTGGTTTAGGCTTATGCTGAAGGAATTGCTATTCCACCCTAAGTCAGTCAGTTTGATTATTATACATGCCAAATTGTTCTCTTTTACTTAAACTAGAGAGAGAAGAGCAATTTAGTATATTTTCCAAAATAAATAACATGAAAAATAAGTGCAAATTTTCAGGCTTTATTGGGTAATAAAGATAAATCACTTGGTGCAGAGTTGACATGAAAAAATACTATAGTTGCATAAAATCTTCTATTTATCTCATCTTGCAGATTTGAAAAGAAAATGTATTTAAAATGAGAAACAATAACAACTGTGTGAGTTTGGATGTTGCCAGAAGCATGAAGGGTTTACTCATTCTCTTACAGCAGGGCATTCCCACACAGGAGATTGCTGATGTTTCTCAGCAATATCAGCCCTTAAACCCCAGTCTGCTCCAGCAGCTCTCTGGACTGGGCAAGACTCCAAGGCAGTTTTATTCCTTAAAGGCCTCAGTTTTCTCCTGAACTGGGAGAGCACAGTGCTTTTCTAGCCCAAATATGCACTGACTTACAGCCACCTCTGGAGCAAATCCCCCTCCCTGCTGTCCAGGCCGAGCAGGATCCCTCTGAAAATCCTGCTCAGAAGACCTTGCCTTAGGGGAGTCTGGGGCATGTTATGGCATAGATCTGATGGGGAGTCTAGACTCAGGCAATAGTAGGAAAAGTCCTACTAACTTCACCCAAGATCATACTTTATGAGATGTTCAAACACAAAAATGCAAGTCCAAGTTTACCACAGCAAAATGTTAAGCTCCAGAAAGGGAAATGGAACAAGAAAAAACAATAAAAGCTTGTACTTTCCAGGAAGATTCCTTTTTCACCCAGGATCTTGGTTAGCCCAAGCTCTTAGCTGGGTAGCTCCATCTGTGAGGGTTTTTCTGAGCCACCTCTGTCCTTTTGTGCAAGATGAACTCAGGTGTTTTCTCCCAACCACCTCTTCTCAATTTTCCATTGTCATTAGAGGCTCTTGGCGTTACAGACAAGTATGCAAAAATTCATATTTTTATATGAATAATATTAACAGAGAAGCAGGCAAAATTTCATCAAGGTGCATGAGACTTTTAGAAAAGGATACACCCAGGTCAGAAAAGACACCTGAATTTCGTGTGGGAAGGCAAAGATTGAGCTGCTTTTGGTCTGCAGGGGGAAGCTGTCAGAGGATTCAGTTCCTTCTGCTTAAGACCTTCACTTTGGGCTTTTCAGGGAAGGAAGGAAGATGGTGAAAAGAATGAAGAGGGAAGTGGGCATTTCATTGTTGTAAGACAAAAAACCATCATAGAAAAGGCAAAGAGTTGCAAAAAGTCAGAACAGAATATTCCCATCAAAATGCAAAGCCACAACAGGAGGACTGGAGGAAGTTTCCTACTCAAATGTGAAAATCTCACTATAATTTTTGGTTTTAGATCAGTCAAATAAAAAAATATAGTCTTTCCCATATGGCTGGTCATTTACTGTGGTTAATACTATAATACACATTATTATCTCAATTAACCTTTTTTGGTTTTAATAATCTTATTGCAGTTTTATTTCCTGAAAAAAAAATAATCTTCAGAAATTTGCAACAATTTTACCAATACACATGCAGGTAAATTTCCAAGATTTACTCTACAGTGAACAACATATTCTGCTCATTATAAAAGAGCAACCCCAACTCCCAAGAGTTCCTTTCAAAACAAATTAACCTATTTTCTGAGCTAAAATAGAGTGAAATTGTAAAAGAATACCAAAGGGTTTAAATTCTTCAAGCTGTTGGTCTACTTAAAAAATCTTGGTTACCAAAGGCAGAAAAACTCAAACTTCTGTATCTGACAATAAACATAGAAAGTCAAGTAATTTACATTTCTTATGGTCTGTACTAACCTAAGATGATCTATGATATTTTTCACTCCATATTCACTTGGGCTACTCATCTACTGAATAAGATTAAGATGTAAAAGTCCAGCCTGCAAATTCAAAAATCAGATTTCATATCCATAACTTAACCCCCACTCTTACATTCCAGCTCTCTACCCCCATTCATGAGCACTTTACACTGGTCCCTCCTCGGGCATGGAGGATGTTGTAAACTTCAAATTAATCCTCTCCTGATCTGGATTAATTGCTGTGGGAGCTTGCAAGTCTTCCTGAACATACTTGGCCAGCTCTTAGACCCCAACAGTTTCCTTTATTTATTCCTTGAAATGAAAAAGGCATTCCTGACATGAATTAACCCTTTCCCTACTAAATAACAGTTTTCCCTGCTGCATTCATTCTGTTTGTACACTTCATATAGGTATTGCTGAGTGGACAAGAAAATGTTTGCACGCATGCTGGGGGACACACTGCATCAAATCAACTGTAAAATTAGGTTTATGTGCATGTAAACTTGGGACTTTAGATGGAAAGAAGCCTTAGTAACACATAGAAGAAGTGTCAAATCTAAGAAATAATCATATTGAAAGTTGTTGAAACACTGAATGAAGTCCATCTTCATTCATCTTCCTTTGAATCAACATTATTACACCGTAGAAGAACTCAAAATTTCAGTTTTTGAAGTAGTTTTATGATTATTTGGGATTACTTAGGCTTAATATCTCAAGAGGCCCCATTTGCCCAGTTTATGAAATCTTTTGTCAGTTTCTGTCTCTAGGTCTCAAGCAGTTATTTTGCATTTTTAGGTATCTAATCTTACATTTTCTCTCTTTCAAAAATCATCCCATCTGGTAAACATCAACTGAAAGTGGACAGCAGGATGCTCAACTAACTTAAGAGTATTACAAGGTGCTTCTGCCAAGAATTAGCACTTTCACCACAATGCAATTCCAAAATCACTCCCTTAAAATGACCAAAGTCTCAGAAATTATGTTTTAATAGCCTTTTCTTCCCTTGTAGTCACGTGTATTTCACCTACCTTTCCACCACACATACTGTCTCACCTTCTGCAGTGTCCTGGCTCCTGGCCAACACTATGAAACTTATCACTGTTCAATATTAGCACATTTTAATTTAATTTTAAGTGCAGGCAGCAATGCAAATGTTCACAAAGGAAACCAAGAACAGCTACGAATAAAATCAGAAAATTTCAAAGAGCTGAGCTTGCCTGTTCCATTCTAATCACAGAGAAGGCAGTAGAAACAAATAACTTTTTCCCACCAAAGCAGTAACTGTTCAGAAAATCAGATATCCTTGCTATAATTTGAATTTTCTGGAGGCATTGTGGGCATTCTTCTGCTCCCAAGCAATCCTTTTGTACCAGGTTCCAACCACAAGAGAACATGCAGTTCTCGAGCTGGTTGGGGTGAAGACACACAAGAGCTCTTGTCACCAGTTTCCCATCTTTTACTCTTTTCTATAATAATCGAAGTAACACAAAACTGCTGAGGGTATCTAATTCTTCAGCTAGAATCTTATTTTAATTCTCAGAACACTTCCAGCTTCCAAGTACAAAAATAAAAAGAAAATCTTGTACAAGAAAAATTGCAACTAACCTTATATGAATAAATATACTAGAAAGGAACATTTTAAGCCAAAACCATGTTGCTGCATATAATTTTAAAAACATTAAAACATACTATGTCTCTTAAAAACATCCCAGCCAGCACAGAGAATAATTGAAAGGCTTCTGGGCAATGTAAATATAACTTAAAAAAAAGTAAAAATAGAGCACATTTTAAAAAATAAAAATCAATGATATTATTACAGAAATGAACAATTTCCAAATGCCAACATTTTAAGCAAATTCTCATCTCTGTTGGATTCTCAGAGCTTGTATTGCAAACTGTTACTTCGAAACCAGAGTGTCTTTGTAAGGTTTGTTTGCTTGGATGGTTCAGTGCCTACAGCTCCTGTGTCGTGGAACTGTTGCTTTAAATAAAAAAAATATGCAAGATCTCACATGGCCTTTTTGATCTTGCAAATGTCAGACTTCAGGGCAGCTTGTTTTATGGCCCTACAACTATAATTTATTTGAGGTTTTAATATTACTTATCAGTTAAGCAGCGGAAACCCGATCATAATTATGTTCTCAGCTGTGCTACCTCGACATTGCGTGCGCCAACTACTGCTTTCATTGTCTGCAAAACCACAATTCTTCCAAAATTTGTAACATCATCTGCCAGCTTCCTTGACTGGGTAACAACAAACGTGCTAGCTCCAAGTACTTCAAATTCCTGCTTTCATTAAAGACATGGAGCATTCTACATCTGCATGCTCTTAACCTAGCCAAGAAACGGGCAGGAATTATAAAACTATAATACTTTAAAATGAAATTTTAAGCAGACAACTTTATTCCAAAAGGGACCAAAAAGATTTTTCTGAGTGTTTTAAGAAGTTAGTATACTTTGCTTTTTAGCCTGCATGTTGAATTTAATGTATTCCCATTTCAGAATAATTTAATTTTCTATTCTGACTTAGCCCTTGAGTGAATATTAGTCTATAAATCAGAAGACACTGTCCAAAAAGAAGCACAACAGAGAAGAGTGTGTCCAGTGTTCTTGGCAGTGCTGACCCCGAGGACACTCACTGCAGAGTTACCTCAGGATCCAATTTGGCTGCTGCCCTTTCTCACCCACAAATAAAAAATTTCTTCCTTTCATATTTAAAAGGACTAAAAACCTAAGGCTAAACATTGCTGTTACTTGACCTCTTACAAAATTTCCCCAATGAACTCACAAGGAAACAAACTTTCCCCACAATTCAATGTGCAAAACAACATAAGGAAGCTTTGATTTTTTTTCCTCTGCAAAAGAAAAGGTATTTCGAGAAGCACCAATGGCACACAGAGGATCACCACTGAAGACGCAATAAGTCAAATAAGTCTCTGTAATATGATGATTAAGATATAGGATTGGGCTATCCTGACTGAGACACATTGCTCCCTACTGGCTGCATAAAGGGAAAGGGCTGGGTTCAAGTCCTGTGATCTAGAATTTATACTTTCTTTCATAGATGATGGGCTTGATTCCTTTATTTGTATTCACACTGAGCACTACTCTTATTCTTCCAGGGATTGTTTGTAAACCAAGAAGGACAAAGGAATTAGAATCACTAGATAGCATAGACACAAAAGGCATTTCAAAATGTGAGTTTTCTATGAGTAGATAAATTCAAACTCAAGGATTTTTGCCTCAAAGACAGCCCAGACAATAAATTTGGTAATCATTAATTGAGTCTTTCATGTGGAAGTGAACTCCGAAAATTAATCAGCAATTTAAATGTAAAAATTAATTATTCCCCTTTAGATAAGATCTTACTAGAGGGGGACTGGTTGACTTCTTACTATAATCTTTTTTCTGTTTAACAAAGCCAGCCAAACATTCTTAAGTGTTCCCACTGTTGTTTTTTATAAAAATAAACCACTCTTGTTATCAGCATAGCAATGCTCCCAAGACAAATTACACCGCTAATCATCTTACGCCAGGAAAACTTCCTGCTGCAGACATACAATTAATCAGAGCAGGAGTTCTACCCAGTCTGTGAGAAAAAGTATTTTGTGTGGTTACCCTGTCCAGAGCAGCTTGGCACATACTCATGGGGCTGTTTAGCACCAAAACCAGGAGAATCTGCCTTAAGGGAGCTCTGTCCAAGATATTTAGCCCTGTTGGAATCGCCTCCAACATTCACTACAAACCCCTTTTCAGACAGGAGTAGGAACAAGGGAATTAAGAGGGTTTAAAACCCTGATATGAAATGGGTCTCTCACACACACAGCAGGATCAGGGGAATAAATGAAAAGGAAAAAAATCTTATTCTCCTTTATATCTTGTTAAAAATTACTTCCTTTCACAATAAATATTTTCTAACAATATAAGCAACTGAGTTACTTGTGTTTTGGAGCGTTTGTTTTGTTTGGTTTTTTTTTGGTTTTTTTTATTTCCTAGTAACTTTGACTTGGAATAATATTCAGCATACACTACCTGAAAATTCACAGATTTCTGAAGAATGCCCAAGGACATCAAAGAGATTTCATTTTGTTCACTGAGTGATCTCAAACTGTAAAAAATATGCAGTTTCCCCAAAGCAGATCTGCTCTCCAGCACTTAGAAGTAAGCACTCAGGCTCTTCAATTCCAGCCAAGAAACAAATCACAAAGAATGCAGAAAGCCCAAAACAAACACACATAGAGCTAAGTACACACACTGACTGCTCAACATACCTTGCAAGCACCCTAACAATCCTTATTTTCTGTGTTGGCAGAATATACTGTGATGTTTCTCTGTGACTGTTGTAACTTGCTCTGTAATTCTGTGCCAAAACCAGAAACGTGGTAATGACATTGAATAGGTAATTAGTAACTATTAGAGCAGTATACAAACTAGGGCGTAGCCGAGGTGCGAGCATCTGTCTAAGCCACCTGGAGGGATTTGGCTTCCTAACAAAGCACCAGAGATGGTGGTGCCTCTGTAAAAGTTTGTGTAAATCACTCGGACGGGCTATCAAAGGGTGAAACAAACCAGAATTTCATGTTAAATCCTATCACAACAAAAATGAGAAGTAGGAGAAAAATTTTGTATCTTTGCTGTCCCTTAAAAAAATCCACTAACAAAGCCACACACAACAAAACTTAACACCATTGTGGATGGAGTTTCAAGGAAAATGGGTTTAGCACCCTCTTTTGGTTTTTTAATGTCAGGGATTTGAGGTACTCGGTAGACTTCTCCAGTTTCAATTGACACAGCAGGAGTGGGTAAAGTGGTATTTGTGTGTCCCCATACAACACACAAAGCTTTGCTTCCCTAAGCAGCAGCAGCCAGCCCAGCACCAGAGCCATCAACTTTTTTCACTCCTTGATACCAGCAGCTGCTGCAAAAGCAGGAATTCTACTTTCTTTCTCCTCTTCAATAGTGGTGGAATTTTCTTTGCTTCTCCCCAGCTCAAACCCGGAAGAGGGAAAGATGACAAACTTTTGTGAACATAACTCAATGTTTATGTGATATTAGAAGTGATAATTGTCATGTTCCAAGAAGATTAGTAGAGGATTGGTAACTGATGAATTCACCATTGGTAAAATCTTGTACCAAACATTCCCAGAAAAGAAATTTCCAGAGTTTGGTCATACTGGAGAATCTTTCTGTGCTTGAAGTAAGTTTGGGGACACAATATTGCTCAAGGAGTAATAACAAACCAAGATACATTCATTGTTTCAATCAGACGAAGACAAACCCAGACAGCCCTCAGAGCCCGAACCCCTGGATGCCAATTATAGATCCCAGAGCCTACCCTTGATCCCCAGGCACATCCCTGCACATCAGAGTAAGATCAAGTAAACCAGCAAGTCAGGCCTTCCCAGTTGTAAGTAGGTGTCTGGATCCAAATGATGCAAAAAAAAAAAAAAATAAGGCAGAGAGCTTTATCTATTTGGGGTACAAGGGAAGGAGCCCTGCAGAAGCCAGGACTGCACAAAGCCTGGCAGGGAGGTCACAGGTTGTGGAGCCAAGCTGTGGAACCAACACAGAGATGTCCCCAGGCTGTAGCTGCCACTGCAAAGAGAAACATCAAAAATGCTAATGCTGGGTTATCACACATATGGAAAGCTGAGGAGGTTGAAAGGTTATAACAATCTGAGGAGGTAAAGCATTCAGAAATTTATTCTGCAATGACTCATGGACAAACACTGGAGAATTCTCCAAAACAAAGTCTGGGCTCATTACCCCACATAAACTTTTTAGCACTACTATTTCCTGCACAACAGATTTTAGAGTTTGTTTTGAACTGTTTAGAGCCCAGAAGTTACTCTAAAATGTACCTGAATGATCACAGCTCTACTACAGATCAACTACTGGCTTCTCACAAGATGTTTAACTGTCTGGCCCATTCCTTATTTCAATATAGTGCAAGCAATTATTCCAAAGAGTATCTATCCATCCATTAACACAACACAGGAACATGTCTGTGCTTGCACCTGACCTACCCCATCCTGTAGCACTGGGAAGACTGTTTCAATGGAGCAAAAGGAAATACACCAACACAGTTACTAAGGGTTTGCTCTGAAACACCTCAGTTCTCCCAGAGATCTCAAATACCTTCAGGTCTTCTCAAGGGCAGACAGCACTGAAAGCATTAAACAGACCTGAGGGATTGAATAAATGTATTAAAGATACCAAAAGTATCTGCTTAGCATACCCAGAAAAAGGAAAATCCTACTGCTTTTAGCTATTTCTAGCTCTCTTCTTGATGTACTACAGAAAAGGGATTGAGCACAAACTGCCCTTACCTAAAGAGCTCTGCTGTGATGCTGTCTCTACAAAGTCCAATACAAATCTATATTTCAGACACAGGTAATTCTGTGTGGCCACTGCACAGACAGACACCAGCCCAAATTCCCACCTGGCTGAAGAAGTTCCCTCTGTCTGCCCACCTGTCCATGGTGTAGCTGTTGTAATTCTTGGGCCCAGCTGTAAGAGCAAGATGGGTTTTATCTGACCTCTGCTGGGGAGTCAGAAGGGCCCAGGGCTGAGCAGAGCAGTAGAAATGGAGCTATTGAGTTGTCTGGTTACTGCTTACACTAAAGAGCCTTTGGTAATAGCAGTGTTAAAGCTTGCACAGTGTGAGGTGCCTGTTCTAGGCAGGAATTCCACTTCCTGTTCATCCTCCTTGCTTCAGGTGTTCTTGCCCCTCTCTACCAATAGCCTATGTCAGAATTATCAAAGACAGCTATCAAAGCTTTAAGGCATGATAAACCCATGAAAATATATTGGCAGCACTGCCAAAACTAAAGTTGCTGTAAATCTGCTGTGGTTGTTAAATGGTTAGTGAATATCTCTTACACCAGGTTTTCTAATTAAAAAAAGGTTCATAATTAGTGGCAGTAAAATTATTGGTTGTTGAAAAGTAAATAAGGCAAAGTCTTAGGTACTGGCAGGATTTTATACTGAAGAAAACATCCTTTGCTATATCAGAACTTAGAGCAAAAATATATGCAAAAGTTTTTCAAGTAAGTAAATAATATAAATCAGCTCTTGATTTTCAAATAGCAGTACCCCCTTGTGAAGATTACTTATTAAACACAAAACATGGAAAAGAGGCAGAACATTGCTAGTTTGACAAGAAAGTTTCAGCAATGTTTAGAATGAAATTAGTAGCTAAAATCTATCAGAAGAAGCTGATGGCTTCGGAACATCAGTCTGCATGAGGTACTACAATGCTGGATAACCACTTAAGCTGCTTGTGGCACCATTTATAAAATTTAATTACCTGTAATGGTTGGAGAGAATGTTACAGAAATATCTTTATCAGAATGTCAGGAAAAAGCGACTCTCAGAATACTAACAGTTCACTGTGCCTCATAAGAATTCCTTCTCTGGTCCAGCTGAGAGAAAAACAGACAGCACAACCCAGGTTTGGGTGTGCAGGAAGGTGAAGGGATAGTCTGTGCTAGGGAAGCCAGCACATTGCTTTTATTCTGTGCTAAATCCTCAAGGGCTTCTTTAAAATTCACCAACAGAGAGAGAGCTGAAAAAAGAAGGGGGACACAAGTTCCCACCAAAAAGCCCCCTCTCTGCTATCCCCACAGAGGGTTTTCTCTCTGCCAAATACATTATCACCCAAGATAACCACATGGCTTTAAGAGCACCACAACACCACAGCAAGAAGCAAGGTGTGCGTTTGTGTCACAGGTAGCTCCTCTGGCACATTTCGTTTGGGCTGTGGAGCAGGAGCTACAAAGAGATACCACAGTGACAGAAGAATCCCAAAGCCTTGAACTGCAGTCTAAATACCAACTACTATAAAGCAATTGTCTGCTCTTAGCAGGTTTCTGTGGGAAAGCAGTGCTGGTTGAGGGAAGGGACTGTTAAAAATGGTTGTTGGAGAGCCCACACAGACAGCACAGACCTTTATTTCATTCTCTTCCAGCACAGAGCTCAGCAATACTGACTGACCACAAAAGCAGGCAGAGGATCACAGTCAACTTTGCTGTTAATGATGATAGGAGTTAAAGGACAAGCAGGAATACCATCAAGTCCCTCTTTCCCTTATAAATGAGGCTCAGTTTAGATTCAAGTTTCAAAGATGCAATTGAATTTTTCTACAAGGGCATTAATTATTTATATTAATATGTTAATAGGCAGCTTTTCATCACAGCATGTTTTACACAGCTTTTTTTTTCCCCCGCCAGAAGATGACAAAACACTACAAAATTATTCTGATTACACAATTTAAAAAGTCAGTAGGCCAGACAGCTTAAGCCAATTTCCCAGGGCTGCACAAAACACCAGCAGTCCGGATCAGATCATGAGTCCTATTTCTGTTTCCTGCCCTATCTGCAGAGTTTGCTGCCTACAATATTAATAAGAAATGCCAGTTACAAAACACATTATCCTCTTTGGCAGATGGCAGATGTAGAGGGATCCTTCTTTTACCAGCTGCGATGCGAACAGTCGGTCTATTTGAAACATCTTCAATGTTGATTCAAACAGGCATTATACTTCTTCAACAGTCCATAAATGTTGGGGAAAACAGACCTGATTTCTGAGCACACTGGCAGGTATAAAATACAGTGTGTCCGTAGTCTGTTGCCATGTCAGTCTTGGGGGCATTTTCCAAAGTCAGGTTAGCTGGGATCCCATATGGCACAGCCTTTGTAAGACACAAAAGCTTCTGCCAAAACACCCTGATCTAACGAACTGCCAGCAGATAGGCTCCAGCACCTATTACAAACCTGTGAGAAAAATAAACTGTGATCCTGTTTTTCCCTAATTGCTTTTAGTCCATGGAGTGATGCCCTCTGCCAGAAAAAGAAATCTGTGCCAGTTCAGCTAATAGACAGAAACTCTCCTCATAGATTAAGACTGTAATGCCAGTTTTTATTTTATTTGCCATGCTGCAGAGCCATGACACATGGAAAACAAATGGTTTAGTACACCCAGAGGATAACGTGCTTAGACAGTGAAAAGTAACATCCTGAAGGAGCTGGCTCTCCTCCTTTTCATGTGGCTCTGAGTAAAGCCCAGCAGATTTTCCTTCTTCTTCAACAGCAAAATGACTCCTTGCTTGCTGCTGCCCACACACTTAAGGAGTGGAATTAGCAGGAGTGAAGGGATTCAGGAGACTTTAGGCCACGATGGCTTTGACTAATGCTGTGTGTACAAAAATCCATCCACTACCTTGCTCTGCCTTTATCCTGCCCTCTCCTGTGAGCTTCTTCCCACCCCTACTTGTTTTCTGTCAGGCAGATTTTAAAATGGAAAAATGGGCATTCCTAATTAAACTAATGAGACTAAAATGGAAATGCAGTCAGAGAAGTGTTTCTGTGGAAGTAGAGCATTCCTACCATAAATTTCTGCTCTCTGTGCATTTAGTCTCATCTATTTACCTGGCTGCTTTGTCTAATGTATCATTAACAGAGCTGTTAATTAGTGTCCAAGGTCTGCAAGCAGCGTGAAGCAATTTTTGTGACTGGTACATACATCCTGTCTGATGTCTCTACTACTGAAGGTTGCCCAGCCTTGACTCCAAGTAACCAGAACAAGTTTGCAGAGCTGGTAGATAAAGAACTTTTATGTGAAAATTGTAATCTGAAAGCAACACCCTGCATTGACAGAGGGCCTTTTAAAAAGTCACTTTTCTAAATTGGAATCTAGCCTACCACACATATTCAAAGTGGAAAGGAATGGTTTAGTGGGAACTTCTCCAAGAACGAGACCATGGGTCACATAAGTAGTGAAAAAAGTTTATACACACAAGTAAGCCACAACGTATCAGCTGTCTGCTGTTTCTACTGCATGGGCAGCATAAAAATAATTACACCCAAGGGCACAAATTGAGGTTTGGTTTTTTTTTTGCAGGTGTTCATGGAACTACTTTATTTGCTATCTCTTCTGGAGTATTTCAAACAGAATGTAAACTTGTGACCAGAATTATAAATTTTGCCTTAGGATTTAGAGGTACACACAGCAGTTTTACTGATTGCATATGCTTTTTCAGAATGTCAAGAATGCACAGCAACACCTATCCTGTAATCCATTCATATCTCCTTGAAAAGATAATTGATTCATGTCTTGGAAAACATTTAGACACTCTAAACTATATGACAGTTGGAAGTTATTAAACACCAGAGCAGATGTGTCCTTCTCAAAGAAGTGTTACTGCAAATGAAATCTCTCTTGCTTTCCTGTGTCTAACACAGAGCTGGAAAGTGCTTTTGGAGTAAAACACAACATACAGCTGCTCCTGTGCACAACAGCAGATGACTTACTGTCATCAAATACAATGTTTCATATTGGCTTCAAATTTCTCATCTGTCAACTCAATAATTTAAGATGAAGCATAAGTCAATGTGGGCAGTGAAATAAGGAAAGAAATGAGGCAGTTGGGTATGGCATATTGACCAGAAATTATTAAGCTGGGGGAGAAATAAGGGAGATTGGTTGGCAATGGATGAGGAGCCAGCAGCAAGAATATGTTCCTGATGATGGGAAGACAGATGGACATAGAGACAGATTGCTAATTATTGCAGGTTCCAGTATTGAATCATAAAAGATGACCACAATTAAGTACTTAAGTGTAGGACAACCATACCAATTGCAGGCATGTTTCACAAACAATTTCAAATTAATATAAATTGAGGCATTTCCTCCAAGCAATGTGTACATTCATAAACAGATGTGTGTACATAGTTTCTGTGCTTCTCTACAGCTGTAAACAGCAGTACAGTTCAAAATTTGGCTTTCTGGCATGCAAAAAGTTTGTGTTTCAACATGTAGAATTCCAACTTTCAGAAAAAAAATATATGATTAATCTGAGAATACATGCACAAGATATATATCTATATTAAATCAACTTATGCTTATATTAGAAAGATTTACCTTAAAAATTTAATTAAAATGCTGATTCATAAGGGATTTCCCCCAGATTAGTCAATAGGAATGAAAAACATCCAAAGTAGTAGTTCCTGTTTACTTAGACTTCTGATATCACTACACAGAAGGGGAATGGCTACTGACTACATCAAACTTAATTTTTTCCTCATAACTTATGGCAGAACATACCTTGGACTTCATGCTTTTCTCTTCTATGTCTATGTGTATTTCACATGGGCTTTACCTAAATTTCTAAATGATCTGGGCTCATTTAATATTTGTATATTTGTCATTTTGTTAACAACAATGCAGAAGTCCAGGATTTCTCTTCCTGCCCGATTAGAAGAGGATCAAATTATATTCTCATTTATCTTCAAATACCTCACCTTGGCAGAAGTAACTTGAACAGATATGGAATGTTAAACAGTGAATTAATCTCTAATTCCAGAAAAAGTGCTAGAGCAAAACTAAATATGCATTTGACAAAAATCCCCATAAAATAACATTAAAAAAAAGAAAAAAAGTTTAAAATTTTTCTTTCTGTTAAAGATTACAGTTGCTAAAAGGTATTTTAGGGATTTAATGAAAAACCTTCATCATGGGACAAATGAAAAAACTAAGAATAAAAAATAAATTTATATGTAGAATTATGAGGCCAAGGAAAAAAACATGCCTAAGTGAATATCAATAAAGAGAGAAGAGGTAAAGTGCATCAAAAGTTTAATGCTTTTGAATATATATATTCCCTCTTGATTTACATTTGGAGAAATTACCATATTTTATTTATTTAAAATATATTTCAGAAGATTGACAGAAAGAAAGAGATACCAACATTTTTCCTTATGTTCTCTACAATGCAGAAATTAGTTACAAATGCAGAAATTTAGTTAGAAAAATAGCCAAAATTAAAATTTTGATGGTAGCTTTTCTTAAATGTTTGCCCTATTTTACCAAGGATCATTTCTGTGTTTAAAGTATTGTTTTCAGTTTTAAAATTAGATCCAGCCCCTCCTACTACAAACTTGCCATAGGAGTTCTAGGTGAAATAAACAATTTTTAGGTGAAATTAGCTTTAAAACTGCAGGAGTATGAAGAAAGAACTCTTTCACTACCAGTAAATACCTTACATTGCAAAAAAAAGTTTCAAAGAAGGTATTAATGTATTTTATTCTAAATAAGATACAATTCAATACACTTTTATATGCTGTAATATGATCACACCTTTGGCAGATATGGCATAAGATTTCCTAAGTTAATGTAATATTTCCAGCTCCTGATAGCTAGAATAATTTTATTATTCTGTTGCTTCAACCTGTTGTGTGTCAAAAAATGCTGCTGGTTATTCCTAGTCTAATTCAGCTCTCAGGTGCTCAGAAAGGCAGGATAGCAAACAGTATCATTAGTAAACATTTTAATATTACAAATAAGTCACACATGTTTGCAGGACACTTGGGATTACCTTGGAGCCCAATAACAGGACAAGCTATTGGGGCTAAAAGACACAAAAACTTTGGACCTTTACACTTTCTTAAACTTCTTAGCTGACAAATGTTGATAAAAATGAAGACATCTATACCCTTATCTTCCATTCCCCCTTCCAAAACAATTATGTTTACTTTATATACAGTTCTAAAACACTTTTTCTCCCAATGGACAAAGTTTTCTGCTGGCTTCTGTCTAACTCTTATTTTGTCCAATACCTACTCTTAATATCTAGTGCATAAAGTACATTTGTATCATTACATGTGTTGAGCACAGTAGCTTTACAAATATTCAAAGAATAGATTAAGAACTTACTGAGCTTTATAACAGGGCTTTAAAAAAAAAAATAAAAAATCAAGCAGATTATACAGAAAGCCTCTCACCAGGGAACCCAGAAGAGGCCCTGTGGTGTTTCCACACCCAGTCAATTAAAGGATTACTACTATTAAAAAACAAGTCTTTCTTTGGGACTATAGATTTAAGTGCATTATCTGAAATTGGTAGGGATCATCTTTGCTTGTAAAATGCCAGGCTTACTGACAGCAAATTTTGAGTTAGGCATCTTGGACACCAGCACAAAAAGCCTGAGTGGCTTCTATAATAAAACAAACCAGACTTCATATTAGCTTCTACTAGAGCAGAAATGTAATTCCTGTATTTTGCGTTGTCTTTTGATAGGATCATTTATCAGCAAAAAATCCCTTCCATTTTCTCTTCACTGACTAAGGACTTGTGTCCAAACTGGAAAATAGATCTCATTTGTTGTGTCTAAGGCAGTTGCTCCTTAAAAAGAAGCATTCATTTGACTATCAAAACTATGTGGGCGCAGCACAAATTATGGGTTTTTTTTCAGGTTTGATTTTACACAGATCCAATAGTGACACTAATTAAAGACCAGCAAGGTGTCCACTGTTTTTATATTATAGAGTGGTGTAAGTGCTTTGGTAGCTAGAGGTCAATAGGTTGGTAAAAATCAATCAGGTATGTTAAGAACAGAACAAATAATGTGTGCATTGCATAGTATGATTTAAGGGCTGCATGGCTGTTATCATCACTGAAGACTGGAAAAGGCAGAAAATAGGGGAACACATTAGGACAGATTTTTATATAAAAAACATGCAAAAGAGAAATAACAGAGATACATGCACACGCACATGTCAGGCCCAGACTCTGCCCTTAGTGACATTAACCCAATCCACAACAACAGCTTTGGACTCAATTTGATTAGTGTGGCTCACAGACTGGCCAACCACAAACCAAAATTGCTATGAAAGATGGTGCAATTTCTGTCTACAGCCACCTCTGGATTAAGTACTGTTTTAGGGCTCTCACAACCTTAATTTACTTAAGCACTATTGCAAAAGGTAACAAATATGGTTGGCATTTGGCCTCTAACTGTGTACCATTCATGATTACCTCACAAAGGTCAGACCTGAGGCTTTATACCTAAAAACAGCTGCAAGCAAATTTTTTTTTTTTGGGGGGGGACGTTTCAGAGACAGGTTCTACAAGTTTTATCTGAGTGGATGGGTCCTGCACTGCCTCTTGATTTCACCAACTTGAGCACTCAGCAATAGGTTGTCCTAAAGACACTCCCATGATATCAAGGAGGTAACAGGAAACAAAACAAAACATAGTAAAATGAAGAGACACACTTTGGGCAAAGAAATCAAGGGTCAAGAATTATTCATGAACATACCTCTCTCTCTGTTAAATGTGGATCAGTAGCTCACAGGATCAAAAGTAGCTGTGATCTGGATGTGGAAAAGAAAAGAAAAGAAAAGAAAAGAAAAGAAAAGAAAAGAAAAGAGCAGATGGATGAAACAAAGTATTTAAGCAGCTTACTTTACAGTAATACTAAATTTTTTCGCTTGATGAGCAAATACTGGATTAGTTATGAGTCCTGCCATGGCAGGTGGCACCTACAGTTTTGATTAACATAGAAAACACATTCAACTATATCTGAAAAGCTTAGATTAAATAAAAAAGTAAATTACAAATGCTGGAACATATTTAGAGCCACCTTTAACTACAGAAGTTTAAAAAAATGGGATGCATGTAGGCTTAACATAATTAAAAATTAGAATGATTTGATCAGAAAGATATTGATTTTATATACAGAGATGAAATATCTCAATGTTTATTATTATACATAAGTTCTTTGTAGAATATATTTTATCATCCTTTATCCCACAGCAAGGTTCTTCTACTTGTGCTTTTGAAGTCCTTTTATCTTTATTACAGAATATAGAACCACACAGCAACCTCTTAGCTCCAGAAACACACAATTTTAATGTAAGCTAAAGGAGATAAGTTCTTTAGTAAAGCTCACTGAAGAGAAGGAGATATAAGGCAAGAGGTGGGATTTAAAATTCTTCAATGACACACATAGCTCTAATACCTTTAATTTTCCTGATCACCTTCAGACAGACAAGATCTAAATAACATTCAGGAGAATTACTGGTCCTGATCATGCTGAATACAGCTGCTCATGCAAAAGATACAGGATCAAAGATTTCTGTGATGAGAAAATCTCATCTTTACTAATGGGGCAATTTTGGAACCTTTTCATCTAAAAATTGAAGAGTTACTTACATGACTTACCCATCTGCACGGGCAAAGCTCAGCAGTTAGGAAAGCACTACAATACCATATTGTTATCTTCACCTAACCTAGGCTGGGTTCTAAACAAATGTCTTCGGTTTTGTCAGCAGCCTCATTTGTTTAGCCACAGAAACAGAGTGGGCCATGAGGATATCCTGTGATACTGACCTTGACCAGGCCATCTGAAGCCCCCTAATCACCATTCAACCTTGTTCCTAATTATTTCTCTCTGAAGTCATACACACAACACCTGCTTTTTTTGGTTAAGGAATTTTTTACAAGAATCTGAAAACCTCCCTGTTAAAAAAATTAATGAAATAAACTGTATCTTCCTCTGCTAGTGCAAAATTAACCCGAAGGGTTTTCAGTGGAAAGCAGTCTCCAGTTAAGCAATGCCAGAGGTACCTGTGCTCCACCACATGAAACTTAATGCCATGCACACTAATACCATCTCTGGGACAAACTGGGGTAGTGCATACAGTCACTTCTGGCTGTTAGAAATCAGGTAAAAAGCCTCTGGGTAACAAATACATTTCCCACAGCATCCCTTCAGGCACTGTCAGAAACAAGGAGCAATGCAATGTCACTATCTAGAAGCAAAGAATGTGTTTATAACCTTGTGTTTCACTGGCCCATAAGCACCGTTTCTGCTGCTTTTATCCAATTTCCTCATGTTCCTGGCAAAAATGCAATGTAAAATGATTTCTAACTTCTCTACTCCACCCCCTGCAAAGTACAGTGATCACTTTATCTGAAAAATTAGCTTATCATTAGATCTGTGGCAAATTCCCTCACAGATGGTCTTTCTTTATCTTTTCAGTGCCTTAATTGGATCTGGATTTTGTGGTGATCAAGCTTAATAAAGGTACATTTCACAAGACATCCTTCTTACTGTTATCACATTGTCTTCAAATTTTGTTTTCAATCCTAAACATTCTTTCAGGAATGTTTCTTTAAATATGCTAAATTTATATCCAAACACTTTCTAATGCAGTTTTGCATACTCTCAGAATACAACTAAACCTTTGCAGACTATTAACAGACTGCATTAGTTAGTGATTAAACACCTGGGAACATTTATAGACAGCCTTTATCCCACCATTTTTATTGCTATGGTTTCCTTAATTTCTACTTTTCATACTAACTCTTCATCCAGTACTTACCTGCACATTTAAATTTCAAATTAATTTTTCTCTAGGCTTTTTCGCAATTACAAGTTATCAGAAATCACTGACATATAGTAGTTATACACTTGCAAATTAAATGCCTCAAAATTTGCTTTGCCATATTAGTGATTAATCAAAATCAGTTTCTATGATTATTTTGTTCAGATTAAACAGAAATCTCAACTAAATTTCTTAAGAGAAGTTCCATGTAATTCCCTCTTCAAAACTAAATCAGAAGGAAAAGATTAGGTTTACTGCATCAGGGAATGAATTTCTTGGATTATTCTGTCATTGGTTGGAAAAATAAATATGTACTTAGGAATCACAGAATCACAGGATGTCTTGGTTTACAAGACAGTGTCTGCTAGGGAAGGCCGCAAGGCCTCCCCTGGAACGGAGAATGCAAAGCCCCCTCCCTCCGGATTATTAGAACTGTGGAACTAAGAGGCTCTCAGGCAGCGAGGTGGGGATAAGAATAGCAGTTCTTTACTAATATATATATATATTAAAAGAAACCAACAGACAACAGTAACAGCGGTGTTAACACCAAACAGACCCAGAAGCAGTGGGAGCCTTGCGGCTGCGGCGCTTTCCCTTGCTGCAGTCACAGCCGGCCGGGGCGCTGGCAGCTCCCGATGTGCAGGGCAGGTGCGGTGCTCCCCGCGTGGCTGCAGGGGGCGCTCCGGCGCGGGCTCGGCAAACACGTGGCGCTGCTGGCGCGCTGAGGCAGGAGGGAAGATGGAGGAGAAACGCCGCTCCGCGAAAACCCCGGGGGCAGCCGGCCCGGCGCCTCCAGCAGGACTCTCAGGAGCAGCAGGCTGCAACGGCAGGGATGNCACCCGGTGCCACCCAGGCAGCAAGAGAGCGAGGCCGCCCCCAAACTCGCCTTTTACCTGCCTCGTAGTCTCGCGATGGTTCTGCCCTTTCCCCCCAGAGTTCCCCTCCCCCTGCCCTGTTCCAAGCACCCAGTTTCTCAGTTCCTCCCCGGCACTTCTAATGGGGAAAATTCCAACCTCCAACACAGGATGAGTAAGGTTGGAAGGAACCATTGTGGGGCATCTGGTCCAGTCTCCCTGCACAAGCAGGGCAA
Source organism: Promerops cafer (assembly GCA_013398275.1). Lineage (NCBI taxonomy): Eukaryota > Metazoa > Chordata > Aves > Passeriformes > Nectariniidae > Promerops > Promerops cafer. The sequence continues at coordinate 121,666 of VZSE01015422.1, read as the reverse complement.
AAACTAAACCAAACAGAATCTAGGAAGTTGCCTTTACCACGTTTGGGAAATTTACTTCAATACATTCCTATTTTGTGGTAGTATGTGTGCTTCTAACAAAAAACCTGCTATTTTCTGTAATAACGTAATCTCCTTATGATCCCTAGGACAACATGGCTTCCTTCTCCCAGCTTGAAATGAAGATAATAAGAAATCTTCCACAGCAATCTAGGGCTACAAACCATTCCTTCCAGAAGCCTCCTACATTATCACTTCCAAAGCTGTGTAACATACTAAATCTAATAGGATTAACTGGGTATCAACTGTAACATGAACTAATGAACATCTAACGAAGTAGCCCAAAGTCCCTGTGATACATAAGTAGATAATTAGTTAAGTTTCCCTTCCACTTGCTCATCACCCAAATATTTTGCCTCTTACAAAATTGTGGGATTTCACAGGCAAGCAGAAACTCAGGAGAGGGACCTAGAAATAAGTGAAATCTGCATATTATATAAAAACAATATAGGCTACTTATACTTTGGAAATACTATTAGTTGCCTATCTTAATCATTGGACACATCTAGATCCTTGAAAATATAAACCTAATTCTCTTTCTCAGATGAGATTTATGCCAGAAACCTCAAAAGGGCTTTAGTATTGTTCCATGCAACGCTGCAATGCCTGATTTTAAGTGTCCTGCAATGTAATGGAAATCAGGACTGGGAGACAGAGGAGATTGCATTAGATGAACTGATATGGATGAGATGCTCAGTTGCAGCACTATCCTGGTGAGTTTTGGTACACAATACTGTAATGGGTAAGTTTTACTTAAGGCATACAACAGCAGTGTATTTAATAAAGTCATGTTGAGTTTAGCGTTGATTAAATTTAGTGCTATTTGGTAGTAGCCAGGAATTCTCCCATGCTTTGTAAAGCATTGTGTCAGGTTAGCACTGTTATTACATAGTCAAACTACAGCAAAATTCAGAGGATTCAGAGGATACAGAGAATTCAGAGGTCCCAATTAAGGAGGAATGAGAGGACAATGAAACAGCACATGGGATTTTCAGTTAATACCACACATTAAATACCACAGGGGGAAATTTAAATCTGCTTGCTGGAGACACTTAAAAGGGCAATAAAGATTGGCACTGCAGATGCCATCCAGTCAGCAGTGCAAGCAAATAAGCAAATAAGGTGCGGTCTAGAAAGTTAAAGAAAATAATCCCACAGCACAAGAGAGGGAACAATGGAACATCAACATAACAAGATGAAAAATATTTTCAAAGATACACATGTTGCAAGCCAGTATTTGTTGAGACTAGAAGGAAGACTTGACTGGAGCTGTCAAGACACGAAATGATAAGGGCCTGAGTGAGAGTTCTGGTCATGTGAATGGAAAACAACGGCTGAATCAGACTGAGACTGAGCAAGAATGAGTAAATGTACCATGCTAGCAATAGCAGAAAGAGAAAGAAAAATTAACAGGCAATGAAGTCTGGTGTGGAATAACGTGTATGATCCTGTATAGACTGCCCTGATACCGTGGCATTTAAGGAAACAATATTTTAGATCCAGTTCTCGTTGGACTGGTAGCTTCAGCTTCCTAACCAGATACCTGTGGCAAAGCCAGACTGAGAATAAAAATGGGGTGCTGGAAGGAGGCTGTGCAGCTGGTGCTGCAGGCACAAGATATCTCCTCAAGCATTTCCTAAGACAGTCTTTGATGCCACAGTCCCACTAGAAATATACTCTTTGTATTTCCCTTTTCTAAGTCCTTCCTGTGTTGCTGACTAAAGTACATCCACCACTATGCAGATGGAGACTTCCAGTGCTTTATTGCAATCTTCCTCTAGACCATTCCTGGTATGATGTGCATTAAATCTTTTCAATCAGTTAAAAAAAATATTTTTTGAGGTTTTTTTTTTTTCCTTCAGCAAATAATTTCATATTTTATACAATTTAACAAAGCTTAATGCTTTTATTTTAAAAAATTAAATTATTTATAGAAGACAATTTGCCTGCATTTAATTTTCAGAAGTCTATTCTTTCCTCTTTTCTGACTAGAAAACTGTGTGCAGTTCAAAACAGTACTTTAATTCTTGACCCACTCTTAAATGACTCAGTGTTGTCCCATCAATTCATAAGAACATGTTAAAACTTGGAAGAATGAAAACCTTAATGTTAAAAAACGGTCACTCCAAAGGCTGTATGTCATTAAAGACAGCACCATTCTTCTGAAAGGAAAGATTTCTGTCATTTTTCATTAAAAAAACCTCAAACATAAAATCAGTTCAGAGTCATTTGTAAAATCTCACTGCGGCTGAATGCATCAGGATCAACTTTTCCCCAGATTCCCCTGCGTTAAGAAATGTGAAGGTACATCCCTGTTTTCTTTACATCTTTACTGCTGGTGACCCTAAATTCATGTTTTGAGATGACTTTCACATATAACATTCTTACAGAAACTGTGCAAGGATTATATTGACTTATGTGATAGTGTCCTGGTCTTTGAAAGATTGGTGGGATAAGTTTGGCAACCATGAAGCTTGTTGTTAATGAGAAATTAGAGGTTGTGAAATTTTAAAAGGGATGGTGAGCCCCAAACTGTTATTCATCAGCCACACCAGCTTGACAGGCAGTGGTGAGATAAAATTTTTAAGCAAAAAGCAGGCTGCAGCACATTCTGAGTCAAGAATTTATGGAGCAGTTGCACAATTTGGTTATACCGTAAACAGTCAAGACAAAATAAAAATAGAAAAAAGAAATACATAAATCCACTCCAGCAGAAACTGACTGGCTCTTTAATTTTGTTCTGTTTAAATGTTTTCTTCCTGAAATTTATAGCTTTATACTCCCCACTTGTAAAAATATAATGCACAAAAGTGAAAGGAAAAAGGCATAACTTAAAATAGCCAGAATTATTTTACACAAAGGTATCTAATTAAAGTTTCGTGATTGCTCAGAATTTTGAACAAAAATAAAATCAAAATTTCAACCTGCCAAACACTGCGACAAAGGGAATTTAGAAGTCACAGCATAAAACTGAGCTACTGGCAGTAGCTGCCATCACCACTAAAACACTTTGGTGCTTTACTAGCAGACTGAGCTATTTTTTTCACTATGAAACACAATGGAATTGACATGTTGAACACACAAAATCCCCAGCACTTTCATCGAATCACTGAGGGACAGGCTTCCAAGGACTGCACCATTTTCCAGCGGCCGCCTCCTCCTGACAGGAACGAGTGTGTAAAGCGAGGAGCTGATAAAATTCAGATACACTGTATGAGGACAGGCATTTAATTTAATCTGCGGACAATTACTGCTAAAGCTGCTTTTGTGCAGCCGGGTTTAATTCCTGGGCTGTGAAGTCATGAAATGGTGCTCAGCGGAGCAGAAAGGTGAGCGGCATCCTGTTAAGTGAAAGCAAAGAGGGCATTTTACGGATGGCTCCATAAGCTGGAGCCTGTGTCCCCAACAAAGGGCTCTGATTCCCAGGCACATTCCCTCCCAACATACCCCAATCCCCAGCTGGAAAGTAACTTCACACAAACAATGGTTAAGCCTCTGACTTGTGGCTTGAAGCGATTTCTTTGTCAGACTTTTGTCTGTGGACATAATCAGTTGTTTGCCAGGGAATTTCTTGGCATGGCTCATAGCCTAACACTTTTAAAACCAGGACGGATTTCTATCCACCGGGAAAAGGGGTCCAAAATACTTTATTGTCAGAAGCCATTAAATTCAGGATATAATTAATTGGAGAGAAAGTGTTGCTCGAAGGTATAGGTGCCATTTCTGGGACGCTTGCAAGGGACTTCTACAAAACAGAAAGAGGAAGTAGAAATGTTAACTATTTATTTTTACATAACACACCATTTATCAATGGTGCTCTGAGCCCTAGATTTGCATAATGATGTGTGACACTGAGCCATGCCTGGTACCTGGAAAACCTTGGTGACTTTCCTTAGCTTGCAGAAACAGGAAAAGGGACACTTTCCACTGTCCCAGGTTGCTCCAAGCCCCGTCCAGCCTAGCCTTGGACACTTCCAGGGATCCAGGGGCAGCCACAGCTTCTCTGGGCACCCTGTGCCAGGGCCTCACCTCCCTCACAGGGAGGAATTTCTTCCTAATATCTCATCTAAACCCATTTCTTTCAGCTGGAAGCCATTTCTCCTTGTCCTGTCACCACAGTTCCTGATATCTACGTGTGATGCCAGCTATACCCATTGATAGTAACCGTATTAGTTGCTGAGAAATATAGTCAGATGAGAAGGAAATCAAATTGGAAATACTGAAAATAGGCAACCAAGGAACATAAGATATGAACAGATTTCAAGCATAAGACATATAGATAATTGTTATGGCAAAACCTAAATCATTTTATTATGATTCATATTCTTAACTTTCTGTAAAAAAAAGCTGGAATAATACCCTTCTAGTGAAATGTTTTAAAATAATTCCATATAACTGTTTTCCAGTAAATATTACTAATCAGTAATATGTGTGCCAATATTTAAGATCTGCATCTTGCAGTAAAATCAGATGTAGAGGCTGACTATGAAACTTCTGAATTCACAAATCCAATGAAGAAGCTGCTGTCTACATTTCTCAAGATAAAATCAGATATTAAAAAATGAAAACATAGAGCCTTCAGCATAACAAGGTTTCATATAAAATGCTTACATTCACAAAGTATTAAAACCAATTTAATACTACCCTCCAATCACTAGACTAGAAACAATTGAACATTCCCAAAGGGCTAAAAGAATTCACATTATTCTGGTTATCACAGATACAATTTTTAAAAATTACAATGTAAATAATACTTAGTTAACTTTTAAAATAAAAATCATCAAAAAGCAAAATCAAGGTCATTAATTTTTAAATCGTATTTGAAAAAGTATGGAAAACAGAGACAAGGGAACATCTCCAACAGGTTGGAATCCAGCATCCATGAAATACACAATCCATACTTAGAGCAATGATTACATTTGGCTTTTTTTAAAGTAGATAACACTTGGTATAAAAATGCTAGAGAATCCAGATTAAAATTTAATTATAAAAAAACTAATGAAATTATTTATCTTTATAAAAACTCAGAAAAGCTGTTTACTCTCTATAGGATAAATGGTTTATATATTAAATAGTGTACATACTCTGTAATTGAGTTTCAGTTTTTATTTCATTCATAGCCTTTTAAAATATGCTTCAATATTACAGTAAATATTGATGCCTCAGGTTTTAGCTTTTATATTTTTCAGATTATGTACTGCTTTAGTGTGTAGTTCTGAGCTTCATACTAAGGGATGGTAAGCTGTCTTCATGGAATAGGCAGACAAAACAATTCCTTCTCTAGCTGGAGACCAAGGACAAGTGATCCAAATTTCAGGCCCAAGAGCATAAACAACGGTGGACTGAAGAGAGAAAAATAAGGAATGGGACTTCATAATCTAAAGCTATAATTGGACAATTAACTCCAATATGCTAATGGACCAGAACTTATAAAAGTGTGACACCTCATGATCAGTCAGGCATTTTGTGACCATTTTGGGTTCATCTTGGGTGTGGTCCTAGCTGGGCTCTTGCACTGCCCCAGGTGTATCCATTGAGGCCTTTTAATAAATCCCTACTTTATTCTTTAACTCCATCTAGTCTGTGTTCTAGGTCAGCCTTCACAAGGCAACAATATGAACTGTATGATTCATAGGGAATCATCTAAATAACTAAAAAATATTGTGTAACTATTTCTAGGGTTTGGCCATCCCCAATCAGATGACAATACAACTTGATTCTATTATTTTACTCTTAGTTTGAATGCCTGTACTTTCAAAGATGAAGAACTGACTCAAGGACGTTACCCCAAAATACAGACAAGAACAAGCTGAAGGCAGTTTTATGAAACTATTCATTCTTCAAATACTGGTTCATGGGATTTTCGGGACAAATTTAGTGACTTAGGAGCAAAAATCTCCACAATTAATGAGATAAGTTAGATTCGAAAGGTAGAAACTTTCTATACAATTTCAGGCAACACCACAATACTATTTCATGCAGCTTAGATGGGAAGTTAAATTCTAACCTGCTGTCTCTGTGTAAAATATAAAGATCACATTTTATTTCAGTTTATCAGCCTGAAAATGGACTCTACCATCAAGACAGTGAAGCTGGAAGAGTTTCTGAGTACTTCCATTTTTTTCCCAGTAAAAACAGTGTAAAATTATTCAGCAGCGGAGAAATTATTATGCAATGTCCCAGTATCAATTCCAGATAGATTTCAGCATTTCTTACTCAGTGCTTGAGAACAAAAGTAACTCCCCAGCATTCAGGTGGGCAGAGGCCAAAATAAGACTTACTGCTGGTAAACAGCTAACATAAATACTAATCACAGAAACAACTAGATTAAAACAAAAAAGATTTAGCACCTGTCTGTTGCTTACAAAAAGAACAACAGTTCATGGCTTTAAAAAATTGAAATCCACATTTCATTTACAAGTACTTGCATACAGTTCTAAATTGAGCACATTAACCAGACTGCAGAGTTGAAAGTTATTTCTTCAGTGAATAAACAATGGAATTAGTCAAGCTGCCAATTCTTGTCCCTAAAACAGGAATATCACATATAAGGCACTACACTCCCTATAAGCTTTCATTTCTCTCCTGCCAGGTTCATTTTGTTATTGTCTATTGTGTTAACTGGCTTCATGCAGTGCTCTGGATAGAGCAACAGCAGAAGAAAGAATGTCAAAGTAGAATTGACCCACCTAAGTTTCACCTTGTTTTCAACAAACAATAGAAAGTGCAATTTAACAGAATTGGTCCATTTTTGGTTGATATCTCATCCCATCCATAAGCTCCAGCCCAGCAGAAACTGATGGAACTGCCCAAAAATGGACAAACACTGCAGAGCAGAGGAGTGTGAACACACAAACAATGAGAGAGGGGCAATCAACAAGATAGAAAAGAATGCAAACAAAGGCTAAATGAAGAAGGAAACAGAATGAACTAGTTTCCTCTAGTTTTTGTCTACCTACTCAGTGAAGACAGCTTACCATCCCTTAATATGAAGCTCAGAACTACACACTAAAGCAGTACAGAATCTGAAAAATATAAAAGCTAAATCAACAGAATTCTCCTTCATGGACTTCACCTCCTCCATGCACTGCATGCACTCCTCCTGGCAACTCCAAAAACCTCTTGGATAATTTTTTTTGTAGCTGGTAAGGCATTGCCAATTGGGCACGAGCATTTCTTTTTGTTTTGCTACAAACATCACAGGATCAGCATCCTTACAAAAACTTTAAATTTTGACCTTAACATCCACAAAAACAGAGCTGTCCTAAACCAGCTAACCTCTAAGCAGCTTACCCCTCAAAAATGCATGCTATGAACACAATCTCAAGAAGGAAACAATGCCAGCTTTGAAATCAGAACATCTGATCTCACCTGGAGAGATGGTGTGGCTGAGCATAAATTGTGAGAGATGATACTTCAGTAGGCAGAATTGCAGACAGTCATGAGCAAATGATGACAGAAGGTGCAGCACCCAAGGGTTTTTGAGCTCATCTAAACTCTTAGGAAATTCTTTATCCTTGCAACACTTAAGGAGTTGGGAGCTGAACAGGGCATCTTGCTTTTGAAAATGCAAGGCTAAGAACTGTCCACAAAATTAAAATAAAAATAATTTCCCACTTCACGTCAAAAATGTAACACTTCAAGAAGCAACATATCAAGTTACATCTAATCCACAGCTTCAGAAATTCAACTCAAGTAAAACTCAATAAGCCAAAAAGAAAGAAACTCTCAAAGGAAACTTTTCTAGATACAGTAGATACAGATTATTTGTTTAACTACAAAATAAAACAGATATTTCCTAGAATTCCAGGGGAACAAACTATTCTTTTTAGAAGTAGCAGAAATTTGTAGGTAGAATTCTGATCCTTCTTAAACATGCTAGAAGTTCATAAACAGGAAGATGCAAACATATTGATCTCTAGCAATAGGACATCTATTTGTTTTCAAGATGCAGGAATAAAGAATCCTATTACAGAAACAATATTTTCTTCCCAAAGAAGAAAATAATTGACATTTTCATGTGAAAACGGACAACACCAGCTACTGTCTGCTGTCCACTTATTTGAATCAGCTCTTCAGAGTCACTGATGGAAATTCAGGAAGAAAAATCCACTCTAAATATAATCTGCATTAGGTTTGAAGCAGTATTCAATGTGACCACTGTATTTGAGAATAAACCCTGCAACTTCCACTCAGTCAAGAAGCATTTCCAGGCTATTTTGGAAGAAGTGACTGAAAATTAGCTAGGGTGACTAGTAATGAAGTTTTTACCCTAGAGGAGAGACCAATGAGTTTTATAATTCATTGTAGTACAAATCTTGGGAATTGTGAAAGAAATAGGGTCTCAGCAAGTTAATTTCTCTAAACTTTATTGATTTACATGGCAATTTACCTGACAAAGGAGAACATGAGAATAAATGCTTGAGGCAGTTCATAAGATAGTAAAATTCTGAACAGGTAATGTAAAATATTCCAGATTGCAGGTGAAAGTAAATTGAATAAATCTACCATAATTCTTCATAGTTTCAAACATTATTCTTTCACTAACCATTAATATTAGAAGAGCATTTTGAATTAGAAGTCATGAATGAACAGATTTACATAGGGATATCTTTACTTGTATGCTACTAAAATTATAGTCAGACTATAGTCAGAAGGAGACTAAAAAGCCAAGAGAAACTTGTATCTTATGTTTTTTTCACTAAGAAAAGTGAAGCAGTGTGTAGAAGAAAAGGCTCTAAAAAATTCATCAGATTAAATTCTCAAAACAATATTTTTAGGCAATTACTAAAAGATGAAGCCTTGGCTTCATCTGTTGATCCAAATTATCCAGCAAGTTCATACTGACAAGTAAAGCTTGTGTTTATTTGCATTTCAAAAAGCTAAAAATTAGCTCAGGATGCTATATTTATCTGGATCCTTACATACGGATTTTAGTACACGGCTATTTTGGCTTTCAGAACACAACTCCCTGTTGAAAATGTTAAACAGGAAGTTGGAAGTTCTGTCAGATGAAACTGCCAAGGAACAGAGTTAATATTAGAAGCACTTTTAAACTTTAGCTCGATGCTTTTGTTAAAGTGAGTTAAGTGAAAATGAATGTGGGCATAGGAATAGTCAGGTTTGGGTTGCCAAGTTCTCGTGTTGAGAACCAGGGGAGGATGTCCTTTCAAAATGTTTGGCTTGCAAACGCAGAAACACAAATTGCATCAGTTTACACTTGGTTCAGGTTTTCAAGATTTCTCTCCCACATAATAACACTGTTGGAATGAGCAGCTAGATCCTGAGGCACGGTTCTACAGGAAAATGGGCATTCTGTGCCTGCAATATATGAAATATCCGAAATGTTTCACATCAGGCAAATGCTGGGTTTGTGTTTCATAGCCACACATGTTCTGTAATGGGGTTGGTATAAAAATACTACACAACTATATGAGTTTATCACAAGAATTTCAACAACAGAGGTCACATAACTCATAAAAAGTCAATTTATATTAGGAGGATGTAAGTCACAATGCTAGCAATAATTTTATATGTGGGAATTATGCACTCCTCTAACTCCAAATTATTAGATGGTATCTAATAAAACAGCAAGGCAGTCAGAATTGCTCATACAGATGACACAATACTGGTCCAACAGCCCAGATGACAGGATCTGGACTGAGAACATTTTGGGGACAGAGATTCTGGGAGATCAAACTACCTCCAGCTTGATGAAGAGACAGCTGTTGGGCTGAGACAGCCTCATACGATCTGCAAAGTGTGCTTCATGTCAAAGATTGCATTCCTGATCCACAGTTTTAAACAAACACCAATCCTCTCTTCATTTAGACAGAGGTCAGTATTGATTGTAGTGCCTAAAACAGCACTTCTGCAGTAATAATGGTATTTTTTGCCTGCAAAAAATTGGTTTGCTTTTACTGTGAGTGATTTAAACATCCCCCAAATCCTTCTGCCTACTTACCTCCAGACTATGAAGACACCATTTTAGCCATTTCATTTAGATGATATGGTGAGCCAATTACACTTTATAGATCTCAAGAACTTGCTTAAGCACACTCCTGCAATTTTTTTAGATAAACAAGAGAAGGCTCAAACCCAATACTTGTAGATTAATTATAAAATAAGGATAATTACAGCTGCTTACCATTAGCATAAATAATTTTTATTGCAGCATAAATATTAGGATTCTTTGATTATATCTTTCTATCTAATTCCCAGTGGAAAAAAAAAACCAAACAAAAGAACCCAAAAAACCAAAACAAACAGAAAAGCCTTTGCTAGAAAGACGCTACAATAATAAAGCAAAAACTATATCAAAACAAACAGTGAAGGTCACTGTCACTTCAGTTGTCCTTTACCCCCTCATCTTCCTCTTCCCCAAGTCCTGCTTGGGGACTGTCACCCCCTCTCTTTACTCAAGCTGCAAACCATTGGGGAAGAAGGCTGCCTTTTGTTCTGAAAAAAACACTTTATCAACAGCCCAGTTTACCCAAAGTACATTGATTGATTTAAATCACTCTGAGTGAGTGGCCTTCAAATCAGGTTCTCTACAGAAAGTAAAAGTAATTCTCACATTCCATTCCATTCTGATTTTCTAGAGAAACACTGATTTTAATCTGTTTTACAGCTAATATCGCTAATATTTTACAGTAGATATTAAAAATAGGCATTTTGGTGTAGAACCTTTTATTTTATATCTGAAGAAAGGAAAAAGAAATTAAATGAGAAACCAGACTATAGTTAGGAAAAAAAGGGGGGAAAAGCTAAATAAACTATATTGACAGTAACTTTTAATAGTGAAAATGATAACCCTGTTTCAACTGGACTCTGAATAACCCAATTAAATGCTGGAGCTCCCCTCACAGTGCTACTAAAACCCAGAAATCTTTTCTGTCAGAAACGTTCCTTGGCAGCAGAGCAGCAATGAAACACGTAGAAAATACATAATTTCTGAATATCCGAGTAATTGATTTTAGGTGAACATTAAACATCAATAGCCAGCAAATCTGTTCACAGACTAGTTTTCCACTTCTCGTTTAACCCCTCAGCACAGATCCCGTGTTAGTGACAACACCTGTGTAGTTCTGCCCTCTCCTGGTGCGCCTAACACATGCAGCAGATACTGCAAACACAGAAAAATAATTTATTGGGCAGCAAAAACAAACCAGCCAGACTGACCACAGGCTAATTCGCTGGAGATTGCATGCACTGAACTGTCTTACAATCACCTCTCTGGGTTCTCATCTATCACTTGTTAAGTGTTTATGGATACAAAAGGATCTCTCTAAACACAAGAGAAATTAAATCATATATTTACACAATAAAATAAAATGCAAATTTGTTTTTGCTCTCACTTCATTTGTAGAAAGTTTTTAATTAATGCTTTATTTATAATAGCTAAATATTTTTTTCTCTTAATCTGAACTAAGTTTCTCTGTGTAACTGCTGTAAATATTTAGATAATGAGACAGTTTTGAGAGACAACCACATGCTCAGAACTGAGTGGTATCTCCTGACTAGGTGAGTTAAAAATCTGAAGTTTCATCTAATCTGATATTTTCTTTTTTCCCAGCACTATGATACTGCCTTGCCATCTTCTTGTTTTAAAAGTACTTCTTGTACACATTTGAAAAACTCTACCCAAAACTTGCTCTGGAGGCTTGCTACCCAAAACTGCAAACATACAGATATAAAATGTTCCTCATGAGTCAAAAATCTTTAAAAATTTGCCAAAAACCTCTCTCGTGGCTTCTGTGATAGCTTTTCCACCTTCACCACCAGAACTAGTGTGTGGAGAAGGAAGAACTGCAGATTGTTTTGCCCAACTGGGTCCCGGGAAGCTCAGAATCTGCTTTAACAAACTACGTGAAACTCTAAGATAACACTTTCAGCATTTTTAGGACATTTGTGCAGAGTGAACAATGATAAGGGAAACTTGTCAAAACATTGCAGAATAACAAGAAAGTTCTTACTTTTTTGGTTTTTTTTGAAGAAAAGAATTCCTTATTTTCTGTTCCTGCTTCACTGAAAATAACCCTACAAAGGGATCATCTTTGGGCCTTGGCGTCTCGCAGTGATCCAAAGGTTGCAGCTGAATTTAGAACCTTAACAAGACTTTATGATAAAATAAACATCCGGCCCCCCAAAAAAGAGTTTGCTTTCCAAACAATAATAGCTGGAAAAGTGAAGAGAGGTTAGAACAAACAAATGTTCTTGTGGGCACCAAAGAAAAGATTTCTTCCAATTTGTAATGCAGGTACTCTGGTAAAAGGCTTATAAACAACTAAACAGCTCTTCACAGAGGAACTTAGCCCGAAGTGTTGGTAGAATCAAAAACTCCAAGTCTGTAGAACACAGGAAAGGATTAGCTCTCATCTCCCATCCCTAATAGGACTATCTTTGTTTTTCTATAAAATAGTTTTTGTCTTATCCTTGCCAGAGCTATGCTAGCATAGTCTAGAAAGGAAAATTTTTCTTAAAAGCAACTTTTGTCATATAGAGGGGTCAAGGATCTTTCCCAGACAAATAGCAAAACTACTGCACTGAGAGGAAAGCATATATTTATATACATAGATTCACAAGCTACACACAAGTTCTACTGCGGTCAATAACAGTTTTAGAAGCACTCATGTAACAATATGTTATAAATAGTAGAATATTTTAACCAACTATTAGGATATTCTCGTTTCCTTATAGTAAGTTTATAATGAATTCATTTCCCATTGAAATTCCAAAAGGGTGATTTTCTTATTCTGGAGATGGAAGAATTGGTTTGACATATAATTTGAATTTATCATGCCAATTTACAGGATTCCAGAATGATTCCACACTAATTATGCTTCTACCTAATATTTTCCCTTTCTATGTTACCTTGGCAATTACTGCCTGGAACACTCTGAGTATCCTGCACTGCAATTCTTACAGATACACTCCCAAAGAGTTTGAACCAAACCACTCTGCTTCAATAAAAATACAGTCACAGAGAAAGGTGAGAGGACATTCTCATCTCTTTGTATCTGCACTGCTAGGGGAAAGCTCTGTAATGAAGGGAGCAGCAGCCACCAGCTTTAAAACATGTAACCCTTACTTGAAAAAGGCCCAAACATACCTTGGGAGCAAGCATGCTCCTGAGAACTATAAACCTGGCAGAAAGAAAATCCTGACATCCAAGAGCTGCCATCTCTTGGCACCTGATTTACCTGGTAAAGTCTCAGGTGGATCTGAAATGGGCTGTCAAAATTCTCATCAGCAAACCCTGTTCTTTGTGCTGTCATGCTCCTTTCTAGATGCTTGGTGGCACTTGTGGCATCCTGCCACAACCTCGTCCGGCAGGTTCAGATCCACAAATCCTGCTCCCTGGGCTCACAGCTGGCCTGACGCGTATGAAATGGTCATTGGCACCTAAAACATCCCAGACACGCACACATTGCCTGACCATCTAACCTGAAAGCTACAACAGTGAAGTACCAATGGGGAGTAGCCAGCTCAAACACCACTCCAGAGGTGTTTTGTTCCATTTCCCGCTAGTTCATACACAGACTATGTTTCTGCTTGGAAGTGTATAGATCCGTTGCATAATAAAACATTCAGCATCTCTGACACATTACATCTGAATATAACCTGTGTGCCAATGCACTCCACTGCCATTCTGAATATTCATTAACATTCATAATTCACTTTGAGGATAAAGACTGTTTTGTTTTACTATTGTCTGTCTTCCAAGTGAGTAAATAGAATGTAATAGGTGTTTTTTGGTACATTTCCCAGAAGAAAGTATATATTAATATACTTCTTTCTCCTATAGCTGTACTATTTAAACATTATTTTACCGTGTTACCTGCTACTTTACCATAAAATCAGCTTATGCCTCTACTGGCTTGGAGACATGGCAAATATAGTACCTCCAGCTAAAAACAAACCTGCCAAAAAGAAAGGAAAAGGAGGCATTTTCTCCTCTTCAATTAGGAAGATTCTTTTGCTGTATGCATTGAAGCAATAACACTGTATAGGTGGTAACAGTATCATTCTCTCTCCCTGGCAGAGCTTTCTTTCACTCTTTCTCCAGCTCCAGTCAATGCTTGTAGCATTGTACAAAACCTTTTCAGTAGACAAGATAGTCTCTTCCTATTAGAGGCTTTTCTCCAGCTTTCTTTTATCACTCCCTCTCACTTCTCTGCCCTCAGCAGCTCACTACCTTTTCTGTCCAGGGAAGATCCAGAAACCTCCCTTTGATTTAGAGCTCTTGGTATCACAGGATACCATTACAAATTGCAGCTACCTGAGTCTATTCCACAGAAAAAAATCTGCTACTGCTTCAGTCTGGGAAAGCCTCTCACAAAAAACACTGCTCCTTCCAGCTGCCTTCTCCTATTAAGGGTCTCTAACAGCTCTTATCCTCTCACAGAAAGTGCAGCTCTCTGCACTTGATTTATTGGGAAGAATCTAGGCTTTAACAAGAGGTGAGATCTGAAAGTCAGAAGGGACTTTCTGTCAGTCTTTTGTTAGAAAGAAATGCAGCAATTTGAGATCTGAAATTCTGATGTGGATGTGTCTACGTCTGTGCTCTTCAGCAAGTTACCTCTTACCTCCACTTGTTCTGTTTTTAACAATAAGCAATAGTACACATAGTAATGGTTAGTGGTCACTGCTGATGATTTAACCACAGCATAGCTCCAAACCTGCTTTGTTTGCTCTAAACCCGCTGCCTTCAAAATGGGTTGTAAATCCCAATCAAAATTAAAAGGGAAAGAAAAAACGTCCTCCATGTTTTCAGGTAAAAACTCATCTTTACAAAAAGTGTGACATAGCCATAATTGTGGCAAAAGACTCCAACACTTCTTGAGTGAGTGAAAACTAAAAGTTTTTATTGAAGTGTTTTAAACAATCTTTTCGTATCTATAGTCTAATTTGTTCATTTTATGCTTCTTATGACAAAAAAAGAGACATAATCACACTGCCTTTGGGGGTTAACAGAACCCTTGTGACTACTTGTAACCATGGAAATATGAAGAGCTACTCGGAGCCCAACATCAAACTCACAGAGGTGCTGGGATACAGAAAATAGATATATGATAAATTTGCTACACATGAAAGCCCATTGAATCTGTACCACCTGCATTAACAACATAAAAAAACAAAGTCACAGAGCCTTTTAATTGCTTAAAAGCATATGGCATTTACCATGGCTTCTTACAAGAAATGAAGGGAAATTACTTTAAAGGTTTGTTTTTAAAGCACTGAGTGCATCTGAACTCGTTTAAAAGCAGAGAGAAGAAGTAACAATGGTTACTGTGTGAATAGCAAGAGTAACAATATGCATGAAAAGACCAAAAAAGGCCCCTTTGAAGAAGCAGGGCTTTCATGGACTAGGATTGCAGTTACAGAGATTATGCAACCCATGGCCAGTGACATCTGAGTTAATCTGCACCAAGCACCATCAAGAGTGTTTTCTCATCCTCTGCTGGCAGTCCAAATTTAACAGACACTGGAATACCGCAGACAAGCAAACACTCACCTGATGATTTATTGACCTATCTGCCTTATAATATTAAGGCATGTGCATATTTAACTGCCTTCCCTGTGACAGCCCAACCCACAAAACACTGTTTAACCATCCACAGTTCCAGTCCTCAAACACAGCCATCCTCAAAATGAGTCACCTTTGGATAAAAAGGAAAACACATGCATTCCCTGCAGTAATAAGCAAGACATGACCAACAACAGAAAAAAAAAATCTCTTCAATAATTTGTCTCAGCAAATTACATCTACTTGGAAGATAAACTAATGAATATAACAGAAAAAAATCCTACAACCTATGTGCATACTATGTACATTACCCAGGTGCAGGGTGACTCCAGGAGCCAAAATTTGCCAGCACAATCAGATACTCTCTCACTCCTGTAGCTTTGGCACCATCAGACAAACTGCTCAGACCTCACTGTGTGACCACTTTCTTTTCTTTAGCCCACTGATAACTACAGAATCAGAATTGTCTTCCAGGACTAATAGTAGGTCAAGAGTGAGACATTCTCGGCCTATGTTAGCTGAACGAAATACACACTTACTTGTCTCTCACAGCTATGATTTGTTCATCATACCACCATCTATTTTCCCCATTTGCCACGATTGTTTTTCAAGTCTTCATTAAATTTTAAACTCTGGATCAGGTTAATGCCATGAAAAATGAAGATACCATCTGGACAACATTTTCCTGCAACTCTTTTTTCATTTTATTTTTACTTTCAGTTTCAGAGCTGCCTTGCATACCTTTGCAGATATGCTGAGTTAGGGTACATTCATTACACAAGCCCATAGATTACTACAAAATCCAAATGGATTCCATAGGGTTACATGAGATATACAGAATGCATTTCTAGTGTGCCAAGATAATCTTGGCTACCCTTCATATTTCCAATAAGTGTGTGATTTCTTTTTCTAGTCATATTTGGGAACTCAATACTCATGAGAAATACCAAATGCAACAGGTAGAAATGTCTGAATACAGGCCAAGTAATAGAAGTCTGCAGTTTTTTATTACTGCAAAATCTTCACATTGGCCAATTAATATAATTACTGATTAACTTACATTATGATTTGTGGTGTTTTAGCCTTTTACCCTCTGAACCTCAAGCTAGTACCTAAAATCACAAACAAAAAGATAACATGAAAAAATAATTAGGTGTACCACAACAGAACACCAGCAAAAAGAGCAACAATTTTCATTTTTATCCTGTATTTTAGTGGAGAATCTTGAGAGACTTAAAAAATATTAAAAAGAATTCTTTATGCTGTTTTATGCCATCAACATAATTAAGTATGACACAGCATAAGGATTATGGAAGCAAACCTGAGGAAACTCAAAATAATGGGCTACCCCAAGTGGCTACTTCTACCTTGGAGTTTGAATTAATTAATCTAGTTGAAAACAACAGTAGAAAACCACATACCTAAAAGGATTACCCTCCTGAGAAGGAAGGAAAGAACTTTAGCATAGATTTTCTTTCCGTAGAAGGAAGAGAGTTGTAGGTATCACACCAAGGTTGGGCTCTCTGGCCGAGGAGCCTGCAGGAGGAGTATGCGAGAAAGCAAAGAACAGGGTTTTATTTTGTTGGGTGTTGCACGTTTGTCTGTCATTAAGTTGTTAAGACTCCCCTGTAATCTCATGCATCGCTTCTTGATCTCTGTTTCAAACATTGGTTCATAGGACATAAAGCTTATTAATACATAACTTCCTGGAAGCACATCCAAGGAAGCAAAAAATGGACAGGGAAATAAACACTGTAAGTGCATACACAGAGTATCTTAAATTTCACTGGCATTATGTGAAAATCATTGAAGTAATACTGGACAAGAAGTGAAACTGCCCGCTGGCATTTCTTATTAAAAATATTGCATTGTTTTGGTCATTAAAATGTTCTGATTAACATATCCTAGAGAAATCTGTAGCACTCAGAGCAAGGCATAACCATCTGCTTAGACTGTACCACCTGCCCTGCCCTGGGCTCCTGGGGCAGCCTCACAGCCCCTCATTTATCTGGCAACAATTAATGTTTTAGTCATGCTCCCTCCACTCCCTCTGACTCCATGGTCAAGCTGCTGTGTCACACTTTCAAAAAACATCAGCACGACTGACTTAAGAACAGTATGACTATGGTCCAGACTAGTCCTTCCATGCCCTTCTTGTCTCCAAACACATGTTCATGATGAGGGGATAGGTCTGTGTCATGTTTAAGATAAATAGTGTAACAGGTCGCTTTGATGATCGTCTTTTTGCTCATCACACTGAGAACTACTGGGGTTTTTTTCCAAAGTAAAAAGAAAAAAATAATTGCTCACAAAGCATAGAATAATACATTATATGAGTCAAAATCATTCTATAATGGCCCTAATTTTCATGTTTGTGGTCACATATGGAAATATAAACATCACATTGATATCAAAGAAGTGCAAGAATAGTTCAAATTTATGCCACGCCCAGTGGCGTGCACGTAATTAATAAGCAGCTTCGTGAAGCCATGGGGTGGGTGTGAAGAGGGTGGGGCCTGTATCAGATGTGGGAGTGAGCTTTGTAGCTTTACTTCAAGTTCAAACTGTTTGGGCAACTGCAGGAGAAATGAGTGGTGGATGCAAGTCCAGCATGAAAGCGGAGCTGAAGGACTCACATGGTGCAGAACCTCCCGACCACCACTCACGGGGAACAAGTGGAGGTTAAGACCCCTTGTTTTCCTTTGTTAAATCCCTCCCTTCAAACCCAAGGGATTGTAGGAGAAGTCAGGGTGAGAATACATTTAGTGACATTGGTGCTTAAGACTTCAACAAGCAATTGAAATCTTTAGCTGGCTAAACACACAAAACACAATGGATGCCAGGCCACTCACATGGGAAGCAAAATGTGCAAAGAAAAGTAGCTTTCCACCTTTCCTAGGCAAGTTTTGCTGCTGAGAAGAGTCAAATCACCTTCCCAGCACCTGAAGTCATCAGTGGGACATCCTGACACTTCCCAGCTTCAGTTTCCAGTTCACATCCCCCAGAGCACAGCTCCTGAGCATGCAGGTCAGGTGATGGCATCAGGGCCCATGGGCTGGTGGGGCCAAGGGAGGGTGTAAAAGGTGCGGGATTCAGGGAAAAACATCGCAAGAGAGCTCCACTGCATGCTGTGCTCGAGGGTCCAGTACCTGCCACCCCTCAACAGTGCCTTATTTTGTCCTTTCTCCTCACCAGTCCTTTTCCCAAGCATCTCCAGGAACAGGTAACTTTAGCTGCTCTAAGGACTATTTTGTCATTTGTTTAGAGCTGACTGGGATTTGAAATCCATAAAGATGGAAAAGACTTTCCTTTTTGCATGAACAGATAGATGAACTCCTAGGACTTTATGGCAAGAGGCAAACTACTTGATAATTGTTGGATTTTGGAATTAGGTTGCAAGTTGGCATCCACTTCATCCTTCCACAATGTAAATATTTCCAAGTGAATCTAAATCATGCATGTAGCTCATCTGTGTATATAATTATTAATACATACCATCTTTTCTGCTATTTGTGCTAGTTGCTGGAATTTATCCCCAACACGTTACTATGGATTCCTTTTCATTGCCTTTTGCAGTCACCAAAATGGCACAACAATTTTATGACATATGCTGTATATATATTTTTTGATCATATCACCACAAAACATCCCTTTAATGCTGTTGATACATAGACCATTTTTAACATGAAATGGACATAAAATGTCCACAGGGAAAGACAAGACACTAAGATGAAATATGAGTGACTGAGCACAAATATGAGAATAGGTTTTATAGGATTATGTTAAATATCCTTTAGATTATAAAGGTGTCAGCTAATGTAAAACTCCAGTGTACCAGCTGCTGTCCAAATAGATCACAAAATGAAAGTCCTCATGCTGAGCAGGGCTTAAAATAGAGCATCTGATGAGTAAGACACTCTCTCTTATATAAACTTCACATTTCATGCACTAAGACATTTCATTGTCAGATATTTGTGGGGTTGCTATTTTCCATGAAAAATCTGCAGCGGAAAAGCATCAAACTGTTTCACTTTGTAGGCTCCAAGATTGTTATTTTCATGCCACACAGAAACTCCCTTCTAGTCTGCTTTGTGATTCATGTGTTTGGCTGAATAACTTTCCTGGAACTCAGAACAAGAGGGAAACCTTCCCTAAGTACTTCCTGTCTTTCTACATGTACTAATAACAAGACTGAGTGCTCCCACCTTTCCCATTTACAACACTCCAGGCACACCTACTGGTTGATATAACCCTCAGAATTAGTCTGCTTTTGCTCTGGTTTTTAAATAGCAGCTTTTTCTCTAGCAACAAAACTGTTTTTTGTCTAACATTAGCATGTACCAAAGCAGTATTAATAGATTGCTTATTTAATAGACAACAGAGAAGTCGTAGCTTAGCATGAAACATGAAAGATTCATTGCTCTGTCCCTTTTTTCTGTCTACAGCCACTCATGGCTTTGAAAGCATCTTAATCTTAAAACCCTGGACAGAAAGATGTAATGCTGAGGGGAAGAACAACGTATGTCATGTGTTTAACCCTGAGAGCTTGCAGGCCTCACTGCAGAGGGCCTGATGGAACAAGCATGAAACCAATGCTGTATTTTGACTGTGTAAGAATGAAGTAAAAACTCCAGAACAAGGTCTAGTGTATTTACAAGATGAAACACCAAAAAATAAAGTCGGTGTCCCTCTGTCCTATTATTGCCTTTCAATTTGGAAATCCATTCTCCCACCATGGATTGTTAAGCTCCTGTTAGAGTTATCAGCACTAACTGAAAACAGAATCAAGCCCCTAACTTTTATAGTTTGCGAAGTTTCTTTTCCAAATATGCCCTAAGCCTCACAATTTCCTTGTGAAGGTAAAATGTTTTGTGTAACTGACATGGAAAACCAAGTGGAGGTGCTGAGTGACTCCCCAAACTCTTTAGAAGGCTGCCATGAGTTGCTCCGGTTCTAATTGTGGCTTAATATGTGGGTGTAATCCTCACCAACTCATTAATCTCCAGGCCTGTTTTTCCAATCTGCAAAAGGGAGGATACTAATTTAATTAATACAGTCTGTGACTGTTTAGTTTTAAAAAAAATACTACTTAAATGACTTTTACAATCCCAGCTATACTTTTCTGTTCAACTGTTTCTGCTTCTTATTTATCCTTTAGAACAAGCAAATTGAGGCTGGTTGAAATCCATTCTTGGTTCATTTCAGTGCCAAAAGCAAAAGTTTTGGTGTTTAATGGAACTTAGAAATAAGACCCCTACCAAGAAAAGGCAGCAAAACTCTACCCTAAATCTTAGTGTCCTCAGTAAATCCTGAAGAAACACTGTCAGCAATTTTTAAGAGTGTCTTTGGCCCAATTCTCTTCTAACAAAAAGGCTTCTCGAATTCTTTATTATTTTTCCTGAAGAGAGGGAAGAATCTCATACCAGATAACTCTAGGTTTGTATGTGATACATTAAAAAATGTAAGCAATAAATATGGTGTTGACTCAAAATTACTCCAAGAATGAATACTGATTTGTTATTAACAAAAATGATAAATAAAACTCTAGAAAACATTTTAATAAAATCCCAGGGGGAAAAAAAGCTGTTATTTGAAAAGGCTGTAACCTTTTAGAATTTTCAACTTAAAATATTATATTCACTAAAATTTTCTTAAACATATTTACTTTTTACCATGTCTTCTTCAAGTTCAGACTTCCAGACTCTGAAATACAAACTCAATTCCATATATTTTTAATGAAGTAAAAACTCTGAAGTGCTTTAATGTTCATTAAGGTCAAATCCAGATAAAGATAGAAATTTTTTGTCCTGAACCTTCTGTAAAGATTGGAAATGTATTGCAAAGAAGTACTCAGAATTTCTTAATTCCCTGGCTTTAGCCTGATTTTCCTCCTCAGATTCTTCTTCCTGTTCCTGCTATGCTGCCAGACAGTGGATTGCCAACTCCTGGGAGTTCCCGTTGAGTCTCTGAATATTAAATGGTGTTCTCAAGAGACCACAGGGCTGAAATCAATGGACTGGATAAGAAACTTCTCTTTCTGCCTGAAGCAAGCTTTTAGCCCTTTAAATTATGATAAAGGCCAGGAGGAAGAAGAATGATTTTTAAAAAGCTCAGAAGGAAGCAGGCACATGAAAAAGTCCACATTTATTGCTTTATATTTATGAAATTAATGCTCAAATGTGGAAACATTGTGGTAGGAGGTGCACCCTTTAAAGCAGCAAGTGTTTATACAAACAAAAGCAGAAAAACCTAATATTCCCCTGGCTTAGGTTTTGTAATAACTCAAGAATTTGATTAACTGGGAAAAGAATGAGTCTGCAATAGCTTATTTTGATAAAACCTTTATTTTGAAGAGGTCTGAGCCAGCCACACAGGAGCTGTGACAGACTGCAGTCAACAGGTCACCACTGTGAGATTTTTTGCATCAGTCTGCAAACAATCCAAGCCATAGTTTGCAGTTTCTTCTGCCCTCACAACTGGGTTGAAGCAAGGCACCAACTCTATGTAACAGGATCAGAAATAGGGCTCCGTAATCTCTGGTGTTTTCAATGTACAGACAGAACAAGAAATCCAGAGATACAAATGATTAAGTCTCGATAACATTCTGTGAGCTTTGACTTCTCCTGCTGTAGGTAAGAGCATAGCTTGTATGTCTAGAGACAAATGGAGGAAGAGGCTGGATAAAAGGGTAGGACAGGTTAATTAATACTGCATGGCTGGAAACCCATAAACAAACAGCAGCTGGTTAAAATGCTTTAAAGCAGTTGGATCCACAGCTAGGTGCTAAAATAGATATCCTATCTTGCACATATTTTGGAAGACATTAAAAAAATAAACACATATAATTCTATCTCCAAACCATTTCACAAAAATTTACCCTCCAAAGACTCAGAGATCTGTGTCCTCTGTGTCATGAACTGGGGTCATGAATCATGTTTGAGAGAAAACAGAGCTAAAACATCAAATAACTAATTTGGCTGGTTACTTCTGAACATCTGTGGGCCTAACAAGACTGCTTGAAGGCAACCCTGCCCAAAAAAACCCAAACAACAACAACAAAAAAACCTATCAGTTTTTGGGTTATCAGCTGAGAAACCAGATTCCTTTTTCTGCAGGGAAACAGTTATCTAGATTTAAAAACTTGCAGATTCTAAAGTGAAACCACTGATATGGCCTTACCATACCTTAGGTAGGCTGCATTTGATGGAGATCATATCTGCCACTCTTCTTGACACAAAGTCAAAATCCTAAGACCTGCTAAGTTTTTACTGTAGCATTCAAATGTGAATACAGTAAAGAAAATCAGTTGGAACATGAGCTACTTTCTCCAATATTCTATTAATAAACCACGTTTTTCAGTACAATTGCCACATAGCACACCCTCTTCCTGCTTTTAAATTGTCATTTTAAGCCAAAAATGAGTGTAAATTTTGATGTTTAAACATGGTGTAACCATTAACATATTAACATAGCTAAGGAGGCAGTTAATGTTCTAAGATCTAATTTACTATGTTCTTGGAAAGAAAAATCATAAATTCTGAAAATTAATCAAGTGAGAGTCTGGATGAGGAAATGCTTCTGCTCTTGTATCAGACACACAGGTGCACAGTGCCCTGAGCTGAGCACACAACTGAGCTGGTCTGCCCAGCAGCTCCCACGATTTGTGGGGTCCTCTACTTCAAGTGCTCCCTCAAGTACCTTGCAATGAGAAAATGCTCTACCTTTGGTCAAGCCTCACCTCTCCTGTTTGCCTTTTGTCTCTTGAAAGGTGTGGTAGAAGGGTGGTGCAAACTTTTTTGGTGGAAGGAGCTGAACTCAAGTCTTGTCAAATTTAAAATTGTTGTTTCTTAGCTCCTCACCTTTAAAATTTTAAGGTATAAGATGTCTGATTCACCTACAGATAGAAATTGCCTGCACTGACCTGACAATCTATTTCAAGGGAAGTCACAGAACAGGACTGATATATATCATCATATGGTGAAATTCAGAATTTGATTAACCAGATGCTGTTATTTTCTTTAATACTGCATGAATAGAAACTACGGTATAAAAACAACTCAAAACAATCGCTCACTGGGAAATCTGACATATGGCCTGCTAGGCTGCTCTCCTACAGAAATAGCTAAAGATCATTACTCTTGGCATCATTCCCTACAACAGGCACTGGGCTCATTAAAACAGACACTATGTGATTGAGTCCATAAGGAAGATTATTTCTACAGATGGGTAGAAACAATGAGCAAAACTACAAAGGCTGAGTTGAAAGAAGTAGTCAAGGAGACTTCTCCTCCTCCATAACTTCTGTGAGCTAAAACAAATCAAAGCAGCACCATTTTGCTGGAGATAAAGGGATGCATCTTCTCCTCTCTTTTCATGGTATACATTTCCATCCTGCTAATGTATGGTATTTCAGTTAACTCGTTCTGCTGGAGGGTTTCTCCCGATTAGGTGTATCCTGATCTGAACAGAGAGTTTGTATCCAGCAGGGGCCACTTGTTGCCTGTGTTTAATCCCCACTCAGTTAGGTGGAAACGAGCTGTTAACGCTGTCCCGGGCTGAGCCCACGACCTGCGACGGTGGATTGGGATAACCACAACCACCCGTGCCGCAATCCTGCTGCAATCCACACTTCCCTAGTGATATTACACTAGGAAACGTAAACCAAACCTCTGGGACGTGGCATCACAGGACAGGAAATGTTAAGACAATTAGGATGTGGCAATGATAATCTGATGCAGCAATCACGTTTAGTAAATGTTTGTATTTGAAAGCAGCTCCGCTGTGATTATGTTCTTGCAACACATCCCCTCTACGCTGCTGTGTGGATTGTCTAAATTTAGACTAGAACATGGTGCGGTAGATGGGCTTTACCACATTCCACCGCTGGCCTTTTGCAATGCCTAATAGAACTGATGGCTGTGAGCAGCTCCGGCTCTGTGTGATCGCGCTGGGAGGCGATGGAGCATCAATGACAGGGACATTGTGCCAGCACCACACACGTCCTTCCAAGCCAAGCTGGAGGCCCAGGTGCGGTGTGTGACACACCACCGACTCCCTGGCAGGGAACTGTGACCCACGCACACACCGGTGGGTGGCGCGGGGCTCCGCAGCACCGGGAACCTGCGGGTGCATGCAGCCGAGGTGGCGGTGTGCTGAAGGACACGATGGCCACCCTCTGGCAGGGCGGGTCGAGGGCAAAGGGCCCATATGTTGAGGCCCAGAGAAGCTGATCCTAAATGTGGATGGGTGGTCACAAACACGGCACCGGCTCCCTGAGGCACCGGGGCGGTCTCCAGGGCCGGGCCGGGGCCTCGCCGCCGAGGGAAAAAAGGAGACGAGGCGCGGGCACGGCGGTCACCACCGGGAGAGCGCCGCCATGACCTTCACACCTCGGCGCGTGACGTCACGGCCGCGGCTGACGTCACGCGGCAGTGACGCAGCGGCTCGGGCGAGCCCCAGCGGAGGGGCGGGGAGCGGGTGGGACCGCGGGCGGCGCCGCCGGAGCAAGAAGCGCGGGCGAGGCCGAGCCCTCCCGGCCGACGCGGGCACAC